>JACCGJ010017948.1:0-14335 GCA_013407085.1 Atriophallophorus winterbourni
ATATTATTATTTATTATATTTGCACAATCTGATACAGATATAGTGCCGTTCAACATAAACAATGAGATGTACAAAGCGAGAAGGGGGGTACAAAGCGTTGTTATCGGCATCGTTGAACGTAGGCATGATACTACCCGGTTGCCTAAACCGAAGTAGGGGAGATTTCGTTTAGGGGGTCCCACCCCGAGCCTTTACCCACAAGGCAGTGGAACGAGAGAGGTTCGCACCTATCGGTGGCCGGTGACCGACGAAGCGGTTCATACGCCCTTTTCTGGAAATTTCCAGTTCGGAGCCCGATAACCACGTTGATAGGTTGGTGACTTCAGTTTTTGCCTGTGCACCATACAATGTCCTTGGATAGGACAAGGGGCAGTGACTTTGGAGCGGCGAGTCACATCCGCCGCGTCGTGATGTCATCATTGGATTTTTGTGGCTTTTTATAGGGAGAACGCTTGCCAGGTGAAAACCCACCACACCCTCAGACACCACCGCCGAACCTTTCGCTGAGCTCGGAGTACCGAGCCCACCCAGCTGGCACCACGTGGAGGTATTTCGGCAAGCCGGCCATATGATAACTTATCCCGTCTGCGTTCAGACTGCGCATTTTTCATACCATACACTATCTTCCCATCATGTCATTCGTGTTAGCGTTAAGTTAATCACGGGAAGATTTGTCTGGTCGAAATCCAGTGACGACGTTTGGCATGACAGTCACGCGCGTACCATTCAAATTAGCGGCGTTTAATGTACGGACTTTAGCTAGCATCGGACAGCAGGCAGCCTTGGCTCGCACGCTTGATAGCGTCGACGTCGGTGTGCTGTTTGTCGGAAACACGCACGCATAACTCTAGCTCAGTTACACGATTGTCCAACCCTTCGAACTTACGCAAGTCACACTATCTACGTTTGTCCACTGATGACGATGCCATGGTATCTGGTCAAGCTGGTGTCGGAATAGTCTTGAGTGAGCGAGCTGAGGGCGGACTGTTAGACTGGATCTCAGTCGACAGTTGTCTTTGTGCAGTAAGACTACAGGGTTCGTGCAAAAAAGCCGATTTCGCAACGAATCCCGCGACCTGTTTGTGGTTGCTGCCTATGCACCGACTAATTGTAGCTCTGAACTTGACAAGGATGAGTTTTATGGAAGATTACAAGAACTCATTAGACTTGCATCGAGGAGTAACATCGTTGTCCTAGCTGGAGACATGCGTTAGTCTGTGCTAAGCTCTCGATGCGTTTTAGTGGGAAACGTAGAAATGTTGCAAGGCAGTTGAATGTTGCCAGGCTTAACGATCTCCCGGTTATCCGAGGATTTCATGCCAATTTGAGTCTGCATCTTTCTACAGTTCCCCAAAATAGTATCGATGACCAATGGAGTGGGATTCAAACCTCCTTGGAAACAGCCGCGTTGGATAATTGTGGGTTGACTTCCCGTGTAGCTCAGCACTGGGTTTCTGCGAATTCTCTCCAATTAATGGACCAACGTCGGTTGCTTTCTCCTGATAGCATACACGATGCGTCACGAAGGCTTATTAAATGTAAACTGGTTGCCAGTTTGAGAACCGACAGGGAAAGTTCGTGGAGTTCTAACGCTACGGAAATGGAATATGCGGCAACTGTAGGCAATTTCAGAAAATTGTTCCAACTCATCAGAACTACTGGAAGCGGGCGACCGGGCATCAGTGAGCTGATACGTGGAGAGAAATTCAGCTGGTCGCCTGCAACAGAATCTTTCCCTCATTTGAAGCAGTGTGGTCCTTGGTCTGTTAGCGTCCGAACATTTTGAAGAACAATTCAGCTGGTCGCCTGCAACAGAATCTTTCCCTCATTTGAAGCAGTGTGATCCTTGGTCTGTTAGCGTAGATCCCCCTAATGATTCAGAAATTAAAGAATGTATCGAATCCATGAAACGATTCAAAGCTGTTGGCCCCGATGACATACCCCCTGTTTTGTTCACAGAAGGTGGCCAAGTCCTAATCAGCACATTAGGCGATCTCCTCCGTGAAGTGTGGATGTCAGAATCCGTCCCTCAGAGTTAGGGCGAATCAGTTATCTTACCTATATATTAAAAAGGTTATTAGAACGGATATTAGAACTGCGGTAGACCTATCGACAGCCGACAATAGCCATCTTTTTAGACTTCAAAGGAGCATTTGATTCAGTCGATCGAAATGTCCTGTTTAACACCTTGCTGTGCAAAGGCGTTCCGCAAAAGTATGTCAACATACTACGCGCACTTTATGCTCATACATCCGGATGCGTTAGGGTTTACAACGAAGTCTCACCCAAATTCCACACCACAAGTGGCGTCCGACAAGGATGCCCGATTTCTCCGTTTTTGTTCAATTTTGTAATTGATGCAATTATGGAATAGTGCAACGATGGTGCCCCAGCTTTCGGAGTTCACATAATGCCAGGCGTCAAGCTTCTCGACTTGGATTATGCTGATGATATAGTTCTGCTCTTCGACTCGTACACAGATGCACAGGCGATACTGAACAAGCTATCTAGTATTGTGCCCGCATTTGGAATGCGTTTTGCACCCTCTAAGTGCAGTGTTCTGCTGCAGGACATCGACTTATCAAACAGCACTTTATTACTTGACAATCATTCGCTTGAAGTTGTAGATCGCTTTACGTATCTCGGTAGTTGTATCAATAATTCTGCATCGTTAGATGACAAGATGATTTCTAAAGCGACCGTAGCATTCCGCAACCTAGGTCACCTCTGGCGTCAGAAAGGACTGTCTCTGTTACTCAAGGGTAGAGTCTATAAAGCGACAGTTCGGGCTGTGTTACTATATGGGTGCGAAACCTGGACCTTACGCAAAGAACACATTCAGCGTCTCCAAGTATTTGACAACCGGTGTCTCCGCAGCATTCTAGGAGTGAGCTGTTACAATCGCATACGCACCGATGCTTTCCGAAATAAGTTGTTCGATAGTAATGTTGACATAGAGAAGCAGATCAACCTGCATAGGTTACGCTGGGTGGGTCACGTTTTACGGATGCCGGACCACCGACTTCCGAAACAGACTCTTTTTGCGACGCCACATTTTTATTGGCGTAAATCTCGGGGTGGACAAACCGTCACATGGCATAGGCAGCTAAAAATTCTTACAAGTAACCTTTCCAAAGTAGGCGCAGCGGTTCCCCCCCCCCTTCCGACTGGGTCCCCGCGAATCAGATACCAATGGTTAGTTACCTTCAGGATTGTCCCACCGTGGGGTGTGTTCAGAGGCGGTCTTGAACTAAACATCTTCTTGGAGTGTTTTCTTAACCTTGTATGTTGTCAAGCGGAGTGACGAGAAAAGCTTGTTATGATGCATGACAGTGAAAGCCGCAAGGAAGCTGCCGTGCTGATGTCGCTCTACTCGTTCACGAAACTTGTTTGAATGCATGTTCCATTCGAGGTGTAGGCACCTCTACCCAGTTTGTTCGTGCTTACTCTTCTATAGCATCCGTAGTAATTTAAGCCCCACCCTTCCCCATCTTTTAAGATTTTACTTTTTCATGGTTGTATGGCAGTTAAGCATGCGGTACGTGCTATCGGTGTAATGCTGTCTTTGATGATGAGCGCGCATGCTACTGAACTGTTTGCTCTTTGAAACTAGATCGACAGTCATCCGTTGGCCAGTGAATATCGAGATGCGCTAGAGAAAATATGGTCCGAGAATGACATTCTACGCGGGGATCAGTGGATCGAACGACCTAAGCAGCCCCGCTACAAGCATCAACCGTACCCAGATATCACGGATGTCCCGTTCGAGCCAATTCCCGGTGCGGATAACGACGAGTTCCTCACGCAGTACGGTCAAGCGACGCGGAAACTTTTCGGCTTGGGGTCAGCCTCAAAAACGGGCTCTGTGATGTGAACACTCGCCGCAATCCGTTCGAGTGTTTTAATTTTTCAGTTTATGGTTTATACGAAATATATTTTTAATCGATAGCGTTCCTTTTTGTGTTGCCTCCGTTGTGGTTAGTGATTTATTATTGGTTACATTCTGAGCTTCGTCTACTGTTGTCTGAGTATTTTACTCTGCGGCGATCATAATAGCCGTCAAGGACAACAGGGTATTGCTAGTGAATACTACGGCACTTTGCCTGGATCAGGCTTGTGATTTCATGCATACAGTGAACTAACTTAACTACGAGCTGGTAGTGTCTGTGCGTAGAGGGCGATTAAACAGAAATCAACCATGGAACTCAAATAATTTGTCCATTGCGGTAACTTTCGTGGGGTGTCTGTGCGTGTGATGGCATCCGTTGAAGCCATTGGTCTAGCAGCTCAATATGCCCCCATTGAAAAAAACTATATTGATACCCTATTGTCTGCAGAACGCTGCAAATGACAGGCGAGTTGAGCATCTTTCTACTGTAAAGTTAGCTGACCCTGGTTGACTTATCCCGGTTCATTTCTTGTGAGAGACGGTGACATGTTACCAAGCGCACTAGGTGACCTTTTCTGCCTCGAAACTTTACATCGGTCATTGCAGGCTTGTTGCTTCGATATATCTTACACATGTAGTGCACTGTAAACGATATTTGATCGCGGTGTCGAACACGTATTTACTCTCTGGAAAACCCTGGAACTTCACAGGAAAGACATTCGTAGGCAGCTAATGCTAGCTATCTTTTTATCTAAAGGGCACCTATGAATTGTTTGATAAGACCTTATTGTTGAATATCTTATTTCACAGTGGTATCCTACGAAAATGGGTAAACATATTTCGTACACTATTCCAATAGTTCTTGGCGCGTATGGGTATACGATATCATCATCGTAAAGACAGCATGACACCGGTAGCGCGTACCGAATGCTTAACTGCCACACAACCATGAAAAAGTAAAATCCTAAAAGATGGGGAAGGGTGGGACTTAAATAGCTACGGCTTCTATAGAAGAGTGAGCACAAACAAACTGGGTAGAGGTGCCTACACCTCGAATGGAACATGCACTCAAACAAGTTTCGTGAACGAGTAGAGCGACATCAGCATGGCAGCTTCCTTGCGGCTTTCACTGTCATGCATCATAAAAAGCTTTTCTCGTCACTCCGCTTGACGGCGAACACCATCTGAACAACATCCTCATCCTGAGCTACGTTTATTGCTGAATTGCCGTACTGTCGGAAGCTGTGGATGGGCTAATATGGTATCGATTTTTCTGAGCTATTCCAATAAAAGCAAGGGAAAATGGCGCTGAGACGCCATGAACATCAGTAACGAAGATAAGTAAACTCGGAACGGTGAAACCTACACGGTACAATAGTGCTGGAAACCGATGGAGTCAAGCAAACAGTAGGTATACTGGTGCTGGGGACGCTGCTTTGTACCCAAATTCCCAAAGACTCATCCTCCAGGAGGAGATAGTCGCACATCATAGCAAGCTTGTCACTACGCTTGACAACATACAAGGTTAAGCAAACACTCCAAGATGTTTAGTGCAAGACCGCCATTGAACACGGTTTCGGGACATATCCTGAAGCGTAACTAACCACTGCGATATCTGATCGCGGGGACACCAGCCTGGAAGACGCGCTGCGCCTACTTTGGAAAGGTTACTAGTAAGGGTTTTTAACTGCCTATGCCATTGACGGTTTGGCCACCCCTAGATTTACGCCAATCAGGATGTGGCGTCGCAAAAAGAATCTGTTTCGGAAGTCACTGGTCCGGCATCCGTAAAACGTGACCCAACCAGCGTAACCTATGCAGGTTCTCTATATCACCATTACTCTCGAACAACTTATTTCGGAGGGCATCGCTGCGTATACGATTGTAACAGCTATCTCCTAGAATGTTGCGAAGACATCGATTGTCAAATATTTGGAGATACTGAATGTGTTCCTTACTTAATGTCTAGGTTTCGCACCCATATAGTAACACAGCCTGAACTGTCGCTTTATAAACTCTACCCTTGAGTAACAGAGACAGTATTTTCTGACGCCAGAGGTGACCTAGTTTGCGGAATGTCTTCGATATACGATAGCCTGTCGACCAAGTTTCATGTGGGTAGTGGTGTTTGATTTCTCCATTTTCGTTCAATTTTTAATTGATGTCATACAGACACTAATAGGCTGTGATAAAAAACTTTTGGATTAGATTATATTGATGTCATGGTTCTATTCTTCGATTCCTGCCACTTTCAACCGCAGTCTTATACAGTTGAGAAACCTGGATATTGACAAAAGACCAATTAAGATGTGAACAAATCCTCGGCAATCGCAGTTGCCAAAGCATTGCTGGAGTTATTTGGCACCATCACGTACGTAACATCACTATCCGTAATAGAATCGTTGGTATCGACGTAGATAGAGAAAAACCAGTTAACCTGCATAGACTTTGCTCTTTCAAACACGTATTTCATGATAGTTTGAGTGTCAATAAAGCCGCCATGCTACATATATGATCACACGAAATGCTATGGAGCTTATTAGCACATGCTTATTCGGACATCAATCGAAGAAGGCTAACGACAATTACTTCAGCTTCTGTCACGCATTCTTCGCATTTCGGTCTTGTAATCAGAAAAAAACTAAGTTTAATTTACCTGGGTGTGACATTTCTCATCAAAATATCTCAACCAATCGTATACACAGTGCTGCTTTCATTAACGAATAATTTAGAAGCCCACATATCGATTGGGAACTAAAAACCTAGCATGGAGCTCGTTAGAAAAATATCTTGGAGTGTGGATTAGCGGTAACCTGAAGAGCACAGTGTACTGCCAGAATATATATCGACAGGCCAACAGATTGTTAGGTATCCTTCGAAGAATATTTGGAAGATTCTCCCTGGTAAGGATAATGAATGTCTACCTTCGCCCTACGATGGAGTATGCGGTCGAGGTCTGGGCTCTTTGGCTGCGAAAAGATATTGCTCTCTTCGATAAAATCTATCATAGAGCAACAAAGTTAGTGATGGGTCTTCGCAATGTTCCGTATACCGAAAGACTGCGACGCCTGGGTCTATGTGACTTTACCCAAAGGAGGATACGACGCGATATTATTCTGACCTACAGAATTGTGTCTACCGAAGGTCATCCACTAAAACACTTGCTTGATGTATGTGATGGAAAAGTAACACGCGGACATACCTTATCCCTTTACGTTCCAAGTTCCCGTATTGATTGTCGGCGACATTTTTCGCCGTACGAGCTATATTTCTTTGGAATTCTCTACCCCAACATTTGGTGGACTCTCCTTGCTTGGCGATTTTCAATTGGACTTGCACTTGGAAACGAACATCATTCGTGAGCCTTACATTTGATATTCTCTATTGCTTTTATACTATTGTAATTTTCATGTTTTATTCATACCGTAATCCTGTGGTGTTGTAAAGTATTCACTTTTTTAACCATAAATCCTTGAATCCATTTGACCATCAGTGACTTCACCGCCCATGGAACACATAAAACGAATGCTTTTTCATTTATAAAGTGGGATGATTAGAAAATAACCTCACAAGCATGATATGTATCAAGGAGTGGAATTTTCATGTTGACGATAAATCTGAATTGCGCGGGGGAATTTCACTTCCTGCTTGGATTGCGTGCATACGGCCATCGCTGTCGTGACCAGTTTTGATCGGGCCGTGGTCGAAAAACACCTTTCTGTTGTTTTTGCGACTTCATATCCTCACTACCGCGATGTTTCTCGGTATTTGTTAGGTTTTCGTCCAGTTGAACTGACGGTAATTCATCTTCTGGGAATGGTCTGTGTGTTTTTCTGCCCCGTCGCTGTAGACTCACTTCACGTTCAATCGCCTCTTCAGCACTGATGGGCATCATTGGCAAGGAGGTATCTTTCCATAGTCGATCACCTCCGTCGATATCATCTTCAATGGCTAAATCTGGGTAACTAGGATACTCCGACAAACCGGCTGTTGGTCCATATTGTCTACCCTCAGCAATCGTTCTCTCAAGTGGCCGGCGAGTGTATTCTGAAAGCAATTCGTTCGATGCCGTTCGGCGAGTGTCTTCGTGAATGGTAGGCCTACTTGTCCTCGACTCACGCCTCACTCGATCCTTGCGTCGTGATTTCGGTACCGCAGCCTGTGCGATTTTCTGTCCAAATATCGGATCGTAGAGCCCGCTGGAGGATTTTTTAACTGTTGGTTGAGTGGTGTTTGTGCGATTGCTCAACACAGACTGCTCCCCGATTACACTATGCCTTTGAACGTGGCCTTCTGCCACGGGATCAAAATGAACTTTCGCTCCAGATTGCTCGTTTAAATGTGCGAAGCATAATCCACACAGTGTACGTTTTCGTCGTGCTTTGGAATATAGAAACAAATACACCTGGAGCAGAATAAATCCCAGAAATTGAGCCAGCGTTACCGTCAACAGGGACGGTAAATAGTACCACATTTCTGGGAATGTAAAATACACGTACCACACACCAATCATTGAAGAGTTCTCGAGATAGTAAACGAAATAGTACAGCAGGTATCGTGTTCGTGTGTACTTCGCGTACGCGTTTGTGAATTCGAAGATGCTCACGTAAGAGAACATCAGATCCGAGAGGATATTCGTCGCAATGCTGGATCTCTGTGAAAATGTAAGAAAAACGAATAAGGAAACTCTAGAGTAGAGAGAATTCTCTCTGTATATACTTTTTCCTCATTCTTTTTACATTTATTCACGTGGTGCAGTTCAAGTACATTCGGATAAAGTAATGTCTGAAAAAATCACCCTCAACTCGCTATAGCTGGATAACTAACTCAACTTTCGTCACCAGATTTCATTACCACTCATCATTTCACGTTTTTGTGCCTGCGAGTCAGGTGATCTGCCAAATCACGTGCTGCGAAGGTCGCTCAGGCGCTGAACTAAAGTCGCGTTTACCTACATTAGGAGATCAATTTAGAAACCGCGTGATGTGATTAATTGGGGGTCACCTGAAAGACGCTCATCATAGACTTTTATGCACCTGAGCCACGATATCAACTGATTTGGACCGCCTTCGTTTGTGTCAAAATAAACTTGATGGTCACTTGACAAACTTCCGACCTACTCTTTGTACTTCATTTACCACTCAAAATAAATGTAGGAAAATCCCCAGGTGCGGATGGCATCACACCGGATGTGATCAGGTTCTGTCATCGTCACCTTTCTGAACCGCTTTCCAGCCTGTTCAGCTATTCGATGCTTAAGGGTGTGGTACAGAAAATTGGAAGTCGGGCGTGATTACACCTTTTCTCCAAAGGTGGCTGCCGATCTGACGCTGCAAATTATCGTCCCGTCATACGATTACCTGTTATTGGTAAGCTCATAGAACGTATAGTCTCGGAAAGAATGGTTGCACACTTTGAGTTGCATGGATTTCGATCTCACAAATCTTCTCATAGCGTTAGACGAAGGAGTTGGATAGAAGATCTTGCATTCACGTATGTTATTTAGACATTTCTATATCTTTTGACTGAGTCAATCACCATTTGCCTCTTCAAAAACTGATACCTCTAGGAATATGTGAATCACTCCTCTCATGGTTGTGCGACTACCCCGCGAGTTAAAGTAAACGGATTGCTATGCCAAATATTCAAAACCACCAGCGGAGTCCCACAAGGATCCGTTTTAGACCCGCGCCTCTTTCGAATATACACAAACATCCAAATTGCTCCTGTTCGCGGATGATATAAAAATTTGGACGCAAATCAGTTCTACAAATGTTTGTGGGAAACTGCAAATTGATTTGGACAACGTATCGAATTGGGCGACCATGAATGATATGACATTCAACATATGGAAAAGTAAGATACATAAAGCTTACCCCGTTAATAACGTGTGTACCGTTTTCTGTCATGTTAATTCTACTGCAACAGTACCACTTAAGATGGCCGAGTCATGTCTAGAGAATAGAAAGTTGCCGTATTCCAAAAGACCTAATCTATGGCGAGTTGAAATCAAAAAGTTCACTATTTGGTAAACCGACTTGCGGCATAAATACGTTTGCAAAAAAGACAGAACTAATCTTGTCCCATGCAGGAAAGAATGAAAAAATAAAGTTTGTAATGAATCGGTGAGAGTGGTTTATTGGTAACGTTTCGCTTCTGACACAGAAGCTTCATCAGACCAAGGGTATCAGTACGAAGAGAGATCAAGCTTAAATTTCATTCACCTGACCAATCATAAGCTGGTTAAGAACTGCACAGTCCATGGTGGGTTCTGCGCTGGTTAAGAAGGACAGGCGCGTTCAATATCAACTGACGCACCACCACCCCTACGTGCCGTATAATCCCTTTATTGTTTTAATCTTGGCAGGTGTGAATGACCTCTGCTGACAGATTAGCTCGGTGCGCCCACTAGGGGTCACGCATGTTAATGTTCATCCGCTGCAGGACCGGATGCCAGATTGTGGAGATATCAGCCCCATCCACCTTATTGACTGCATTCTTACAAGCTCCGTTTCTTGTTAACGCATCTCAAAGATAAAACACCTTCAGGCTGCGCGACGAATTGCGTGCATAAAATCAACTGTAAGCGTTGCTCGGGAGTATACATTGGACAAACATCCAGAGAACTCAGTAATGGAATAAGTGATCACGAAAATCGAATTGGTAAGCAGCCACGCAATTCCAGTGAATATCAATCACTGATAAGAGATTCAGCACTAGCTGAACACGTGCTGGACACAGGTCAGAGCGTTGATCTTGACAAAGTAAAAGTGATAACGCGGGAAATAAAACCATACATGGAACGACTTCACGCTGAGGCGGTTGAGATAACAAAGGCCGGTAAGAATGCAGTCAATAAGGTGGATGGGGCTGATATCTCCACAATCTGGCATCCGGTCCTGCAGCGGATGAACATTAACATGCGTGACCCCTAGTGGGCGCACCGAGCTAATCGGTCAGTAGATGTCATTCACGCCTGCCAAGACTAAAACAATTAAGGGTTTATACGGCACGTAGGGGTGGTGGTGCGTCAGTTGATATTGAACGCGCCTGTCCTTCTTAACGAGCGCAGAACCCACCATGGACTGTATAGTTCTGTTCGTACTGACACCCTTGATCTGACGAAACTTCTGAGTCAGAAGCGAAACGTTACCAATAAACCACTCTCACCGATTCATTACAGACTTTATTTTTTCATGATCGGTCACAAACATTCTCCATTACATTGCTGGAAAGAATGTGTTCCTGACCCCTCACTTTGAAGGCACTGTGTAAAGCGGCATTTCCAAGCTGAGAATGCGCAGATACATCTCCCGGTTACTGAACGTCGATCACGCCATCAGCGTGTAACTGTTGCCGATTGTGAGCGCAACCGAAGAGATTGTTTCTCCCTCGAATCGGACTGTTTATTCATATGAAACGGTGTTGCGCATGACACCCTTCATGCGCATTACGGTGTGTATTCATGGTTGACATCGGTCGAATGAAGCTAACATCAACAACAGTTTTCTGTTCGTATGTAGCTTCTCATTAGGTTCAATCTAATTTACCATAGAAAGGTAAATTTTGGGAAGGAAATTCTATTTTTCCTATATGGCTTGAGATGTGATTGAGTACGTTTTCTGTGATGGTGTACCTCACGCGAAATCTGTTTCTATTCCCCATGATGTGACTTGAATCAACTGCCATCTGCGTTTCGACAACATGCTATTGCATCTTTGCATTAGTAACACTTAGACTGTTGGACTTAAACAATTGCGCAAAGGTTCGGTATATTTGTCGACAGCATTCTTAAATGGTTGCCTCCCAAGAACGGAAACATTGAGATGGCTGATAAAGCGTGCTCATGATCGCAAGTGCGAAATAGTATTTGCAATTTTTCATTTATCGCTTTAATCCTTATAGCTGTAGTCGAAAATCGATAAATATGAGATCACTTAGCTTCTCAGAAAATGATCCTGATCATCGTAGCATGTGATGATATTTAAAGAGTACTGACGAAGCCTCTGTGTAAGAAGCGAAACTTTGCCAACAAACTACACTAACCGTGTCGTTGTAACATTTCTTTTCATGAATATGATGTTCAGAAGGGTCATAAATATTTTGCACAACAGATTTAAAGCATTTTCCGCTTGTATGCCACTGTTCGACGAGGTTGGTAGAACCAACCTGTTCAATGACATGTAAACAGGGTTTGAACCCATGAACAAAAAAGCACATTTTCATGCGTTTCCATCACACACACTCCACGAACGGTTTCATGCTGTTTTCACGCATCAGATAAGAACAGTTGCGCTTGTATGCCACTGTGTCAGCTCATGTGATTGAACAGTTTGGTCATATCTAACTTGTCCAACAGTGGCATACAAGCGCAACTTGTTTACCATTTTTCCACTATTGCAAGCGCATGCGGATTCTGATCCTACTGTCCCTGTCTGATGAGTGCAAACAGCACCAAACCGGTCTTGGGGTGTGTGTGTGTGATGGAAATGCATGCAAATGAGATTAAAACCATGTTTATCAAACTCAATGCCAAATTCACTCACCTCCATTTTGGCCGGATTCGAATAATCCGCCCGTGTACACGCCCGCGAAACCACAAAACAAATTAAAACAAAAACATATTGGAATAGCACCACGCCCAATACGATCCAGTAGAATTGAGCAGTGAACAAAACGAATGTTCCACAACGCACGGATACGTGTACCAGTCTCGCGAAAAACAAAATGATCAGTCCACCGAACGGAACTTGTCCCAAACCGCGATCGAAGTCGAATTCTGATTGGTCGTAGGGGGCTGGGTAGTAGTGAGTGAGGGCGGCACAAATCCACACAATCCCGGTGACAGAACAAGCCATGATTCCCACCCCTGTGAAAAATCAATATGGGATATTCAATAAAATGATTCAAGAGTCTGTGCCAGTACAATGGATTAACGATTAACCTATGTTTATCACATTTCAAGAGCGTCAAAGTATAAAGAGTTTTGCATTGTTAACCGTAAGCAAGCTGCTGTTGATCCGGAGGCAGCGCTATTAACTCAAACCGCAGAAATTTTATGGTAGAAAACGTTTAAGAATACGATGCGATATATTGATCGAAAGTAAATGACCTTGGAGTCGCAAAGCACAAGATTTTACATGTTTTCATCGAGCTTCGCAGTGAAAATCGCACTAGATTTCGACTGTATGCTTGTTTCCGGTAAAGCGTTACAAGTGTTGAATATGCTATACCGGCACGGGATCCTTGGTTGAAAACTCCACAGCGCAGAGCGACAAAACTCGTCATGGGACTATCAAATTATCCATACGAAACGAGACTGAAACTATTGAATTTGCATTCGGCTCAATACAGACGGAAACGAGGAGCACTAATATTCATTTGGACTGTGCTTAATCAAGCAAATCATCCTTGCGGTCGTTTGTTTAATCTTTCCCATAACACACCCATCTGCGTGATCACTAATCTAAACTTTACCAGCAGCATAGCAGGTTGAAGTGCCGCAAATATGCATTTTCCGTTCGCAATGTGCAATTGTGGAACAGTTTACCTACTCACGTGGTACAATCTGGAACCGTTGACGTTTTCAAGAAATTACTAGATATTCACATGGACAAGTATGTTTTTCACGTTTGACAATAATCTCTAACAATATTTTGATATTTTGTACCATCCGACCCGATGTACATTTTTGTGGGTCTTGTAAAGCATAGCTTTTTACCTGCATATCATCTTTGAATAAATCTATGAAAGTGGAACAGATTCCAACTGGCTAGAATGCGGATTGGCCAAAACATTAGAATTTTCGTGTACTCGACTAAGCTACTGGGGCTGTGGTAAATAACTAAAAGGTTGATAGTCTGGGGAATAATTGTGAGTCGACAAGCGGTCACCCTGCATGCATTGATCTGTAAGATTGGACCTGTGACCAACTATGTTGCGTGGTCACAAATCTTTAGAAGCATTCAAATAAGTGTATGGTGTTCAACTTTTATTAGATCCTGTTAGTTTTTTATAGGAGGAATTTTAAGGATAATCTCATAAGTGAGAACACAGACGAGAGAATAACCAGCTGTTGGAGGTTATTCTGATCACATAATTATTCACTTGGTTCGGTCATGTCTGCAGGATGGATCCCAGTTCGCATACGAAGGTAGCCATTCACTGGCGTCCGTAAGGTAAACGAAAAAGGGGACGGCCCAAGGAAACTTGGCGCAGAACGTTGGAACGCGAACTACCTGCACAAGGATTCACGGTGCAGACGGCAACGAAAGCAGCGGCAGACCGGAACTACTGGCGTGGGGTTGTCTTCGCCTCATGTGCCACCCGGCACGGAGAGGACTGAAGAAGAAGAAGAAGACGCCCTTCAAATATCCTAATTTACCATTTTCCTTGTATGCCTGCCTATTTTGTTCTTGACTGTCGGTTAAGCATCTACACATTATC
>JACCGJ010017949.1:0-14732 GCA_013407085.1 Atriophallophorus winterbourni
CAAATGCAAGTGTTCGAACTCAGGACACCTCGATTAGAAGGCGACTGTCTTAAAACACCATGCCGCTTCAGTTGAATCCCGTGGTCAAGACCAGATGCAGAGAATGACAGAGGACAACAAACCAAGTGAAAGCTTTTTCAATAATAAGGTTTCATTATGTAGAGAGTTTGTATTAAATTTTCATGGAAAAACGTTTCTCAATTTAAACGGGTCACTTTTAGGAGAATAAATTAGGTTTTACGCACACCACGGGAAACTTAGTTCTAAGGTATCGACGTTACTTCGATGTAAAAGTGCTGTGGAATCAACATAGAAAGCGTCAGTAATCAGTTACACTCAAATCTCAGTACTATGTCACCCGTTGGGAGCGAACAAGAGTGGCATAGTAGCGAGAGTGGCATAGTAACGAGGTTTTGCTGTAACGGCTTTATTTTCTCAAGTCCATCATTTATTTGCTCAATCGATCAGTCCATAGCTCTCAGAAATCGTCGGCTGACGCATCTTCTTTCGTCGGATCTCGTTCATCTTGTTGTTTAGCCGATCACACGCTTGCATCAGTCTCGTTCAGGTTGAAGACTTCATCTGCAGAGAACTGCCTGAGTAAGGGCCGGAGAACCTGCTGCTGCCAATCAATAAGGGATGGGGAATCCACCGCTCCATCTTCGCCCTGCACTGTCTTGAACGTGACGCCATTGCGCTTCTTGAAGCTGTCTAACCAACTAACCAGCTGTCGCTGAATTCTGGGATGTACATCAGCTCGGCCAGTTTTATCGCCTTCTCATTGATCAGATCGCCGCTGACAGGCAGATTCAGTCCTCTTGCTTGTTTCAGCCACATCAGCACTCCCTCCTCAAACTTCGGGTCGTGAGGCTGCGTCAGCTTCATGCGCTTCGATGGAACTCCAGCTTTGGTTGCAGCTTCAATTGCATCATTCTTGCTGAGTATGCCCTTCACGGTGGTTCTCTTAACTTCGACGCCCCATTTCTTGCTAATCTCCCTTGCCAACTTGGACTGATTCGGCTCCTTCTTCGCAGCATCGATGATCTCGAACTTCTGCTTCAGCGGAAAGTCGGTTCGCTTGCGTTTTTGAGCTGACATTATGGGCTGAATAGTTTGAAAAATAACGATGTCACTGTTGTGAGTGTCTGTTTGTGCACGCGCTTTCGTGGGTCTATCTATCGATACTTAAAGCAAGAGTAGGAAAGAGGCTTGTTGTTGTGCGTGAGGTGATTGGCTTGTTGTAGCTGGCGTCAGGAAGAAACATCGCGTGTTTGACCTTGAAACCGGCTGACTATATGCGTAAAATGCGCAAAAATGCACTTTTAAATAGTCACAGAATAGTGGCATAGTAACGAGAGTAGGGAGTGGCATAGTAAATTTATTTTTTATTGAATTTTGTCGGGAACGAGCAAAAGTGGCATAGTAGCGAGAGTGGCATAATAACGAGGTGGCATAGTACCGAGATTTGAGTGTATCAACTCGTTGTTTGGGTGATGAAACATTATAAAAGAGAAATACATGGGCAACCACGAGCGGAGTCAGAACTACGCGGAATTTAACTCACTCCAGAATGGTGAGTACATACATGCATATAGACAATTCTGATAAGATACAAACCACTCATTCAGGACACTTTATTGTCAATCTTATTAAACGGTCACAAAGCACATTTTCCCACATGAAAGATGTTTTAAAGGAACACCGTTTTCTTCACCCGAGAGGATTGGAAGCACCAGTATAGAGGGCGCACTTATGCAAGCAGCTGAATCTCGCTTAACACATTACCTCCCGGCGATCTCATATGAGATCACTTAAAAATAACAGATTTCTTAATTATCTGTCTGTATATAGGCATATACAACCTTCATGCTATATCTATTAGGTATATTCTGTGATATGGACATGAGATTTAAAAAAATTCGCTTCAAATTAATTGATATACAAGCTTGAATATGTCGAAATTGTACTCATGAGAACTGTTATGGGAGGTAATGGGTTAAATACGATCGACACGAAAACTGTGGGTGTGATCTTTTTGCGGGAACGGGTACAAAGATGGGTTATCGGGGAAATTTCAAGGTCAGCCTCAAGCGCAATCATTAAAAATGTGAAGGGGTGAATCTGTCAATTGTTTCGAAACCTGGGTCTACGCACTTTGTCTGGTGCTACTCTTGTTACAGGAAAGGACAAATCGAGGTGATAAATGTGCCAGATCAATCAACATCAAGTCTCATTTCTTTCCCTAAGGAATATTACGTTGATTACACCGATATCGAGATCGTACATGCAACGATAACCACCTCACTCCGCCTTTCCACCTATTCGTCGATCGCACCCTGATTCACCATCATCAATCCCACAACAGCGATGAACGCCAATCTAGAAAAAAGCGTATGATGTACAAGACGAGCAAATAAACGTGAAACTGACTTTCTTAGACAAATCCCGTTATCTCAACATTGCCAGTTTTCGCAGTGATCAAATGTGTCAAACGATTCAAGTCAAGCCCATGTTGGATTCGTTCGCAAGAACTTGCGTATCGTTTAATAGCGGCTGGCGTTGCCCACCTGCACTTGTTCCCGAATGATTGTGGTTTCGCGCACGTTGTAGTTGTCGCTTTCCCATCTTGTATTGTGTCGGCGATCGGTGTGATATATATCGTCCAAAGGTTCATGATTAGCACACTTCAATTGTGTGCTCCAAACATCTTCAAACGACTCGCCACAGCTTCCCGCTGAGCGCGGTAGAACTCCGCGTCGGCGGCGGCTTTAGCCTTGGCCAGTTCAGTGGCATCCACGATGGCGCTGACTTGACGTTCGTTCTCTTGCGCAGACAGTTCCGCGCGCCACGTGATGGCTGATACCTCGGCTTGCATTTCAGCCTCTGCGAGAGGAGCATGAGAGCAAAATAACAAGTGAGTTGAAGTGGATTAGAGTTTGGAATGCGTTTCGTGGAGACGTGCACACAAGAAAGTCATGAAATACGGTGGGTGGAATTATGCTGAAACGTGCTGAACACGTGCTAGACACAAATCACAGCGTGGAGTTGAAAAATTATAGGGATAGACTTCACGCTGAGGCAGTTGAAATAACAAAGGCTGGGGCGGATGGTTTACTGACACTTAATCCCTAGACACTTTATCACCAGACATTCGTTTAAACGTATTCTGCATTCTTCCGAAGTTTTCGAACTGGGGATGAAGTGACTTGGGTGTTAAATGTATGGGGATCAAATGTCTGGTGATTAATTAATTGTCTGACGATTAAGTGACCTGACACCGTGGCGGATACCTCAACACCCTGGCGTTCGTTTCTGCTACGGATAAGGATTGACGTGCTTAACACCTATTGCGCACATGGATTACGTAAGCAGTGGGTTAGCTGACGCTGTACGCACCTGCACACAAAATAAACATTTGAGGGATTAACACCACATTTGAGTGGTGTGATCAATTTTCTTGATCTCTCCTGTCTATCTTAGAAAACTCAGGATTGGTCAAGAAAATGCCTTTTGAATGCAAAACCTGTTGGCACTGACGAGGCTTTTGTGTTCAGAAGCGACACGTTACCGAAATACCTGTTCTAACCGATTCATCGAAAGCGTTCTTTTCATAACGCGCAAGGGATTCGGAGAAAACGATGTTTTGATTGTTTGCTTTCCCCAACGTTGAAAAACATTCAAAAAGTGGCTCCTCACCAGTTACTGTTTTTCGGATTGTTGTTTCATTAGTTGGCGTACAAGGAATGAAGTTTCAAAACCTAAGTCTCGAGTCAGGCGAGGGGAGTACACTCTCTAACGGTGAAGTAAATCAAACTTGGTTTGAGGAAAGAAAGAAAATGATAGCTAGTTCTTGCATGAAGCTAAATACCGGAGCCATTTTCTATAACATGGAATGTGGAGGCTCAGTGTTGCCATGGGACACTACAGAAACATTCCTATTCTTTTTTCTTCCTCATATCTGACTAGGCCTGGGCAACCTGACAGTAGTTTAGCCCACGTGCAGTCTCTGACTGTGCGGAACTTTGCCTGGATCAGGCTTGAGCGTTCATACCATACGATACAGAAACATTCCCTAGTCATGTTGGACCCCAAACACCATGTGCTATTTACGTGAACCGAACCCAGTGGAGGCAATGTGGTTTGTGCAGTTCATGGTGTTCAGCGCGTTACATCTTCAAAACATAATGGAAAAAACAAGCTACGTGTTTTATATATAATTTTGGATTCCCTGTGCTATTCAGTAACATCGATTTGAAATCCGTACTGAGCTCCATACGGAAATACGCTAGTCTCATAACCACCTTTATTTCCAATATATATCTAGGCCTGGACAACCTGACAGTATCTTAGCGCATGAGTGTGTGGCACTTTGCCCGGGTCAGATTTGTGATTTTATAGATACATATATACTTGCAGATTCAGTGAGTACCGCATATCGCGAATCGGAATGTACACTGCTGTGAAGCTTTGTTCATTCATTCATTCATTCAGTCCTCTCTGTGCCGGGTGGCACATGAGGCGAAGACAACTTCACGCCAGTCGTTCTGGTCTGTCGCTGCTTCCGTTGCCGTCTGCACCGTGAATCCTTGTGCATGTAGTTCGCGTTCCAACGTTCTGCGCCAAGTTTCCTTGGGCCGTCCCCTTTTTCGTTTACCTTGTGGATGCCAGTGCATGGCTACCTTCGTATGCGAACTGGGATCCATCCTGCAGACATGACATACGTTGTGAGCATCCATGGCCGACATCGGCCAAATAAATTCAAAACATACGCGAGAGATGATTAATATAGTGCTCGGTTTTACTTGTATATCCGATGGAAGGTGCGTGTGATAATGCCAATGATGGGCATCTTTCATTCAGGCGTATTCGAGATGGATCGCACATATAATTCTCTGAGGTCACACTAACGAGTCTAAAACTTACAGCAAAACACCGAGAAATAGTATGAATCAGAGATACTGTCAGGTTGCCCAGGCCTAGACAGATATGAGAGGGGAAATAGAAATAGTAGTGAGACTCCAGCGTGTTTCAGCATGCAGCCCACGTACAATCTCTGACTGTGCGGCACTTTGCCTGGATCAGGCTTGTGCTTTCATACCATACCATGAATGAGAGAAGCTTCTTTGGGAATTGTGTCAACTTATATGAGACTAATCAGCAGGACTACGGAATTCAGAACACCGTAATGGTGAGTGAACGAAAACTCACCAATCACTGCCCTGCGGCGTTGCGTTTCAGCCTCCTCAACTGCTTCATAATTTCGACGAATTGCGTCCGGTATTTTGGGTTTCGTCACCCGAACAGCTTGGATGAACAAACCTGGTGCCATGATAGTAAGATCGTTTTGCAGGGTGCGTTTCAAGTATTCATCAATCTGATCTGCGATGGATGATAAACAGAGCTGATGAATTTATAAATCGGGATTACAAAAGTATGAGAAAGAAGATTCTCGTCAGACGGATAACATAACATCAATGGTTCCAAAGGTTGTCTTGGCCGGGGTCGGCAGTGGGGTTAAGCTCCCACTGTTTATAAAATGCTCGATATGACGTGCGTCTCAAATAGACTCTGATAACCAAGTCCAGCTTCTGGTCTGCACGAGTGGCTCTCCGAGCCCGGCGGAACCATTTCTACCAACAGGCAGATGGAGCTCGTTAGCCTGGGAGGGCAGGAAAACCCTGATTTTCAACCTCCGCTGCCTTGCAGAATATCCGATCGCGGGAAATGCTTCGGGAGAAAACCCTGAGGAAAAATCTGGAACGGTTAGTCGGTACACACCATCTCTTTCTGGCAACTCCCTGCTGTTTTGCAGGTCGCACTTGGTTGTGCAAAGGCTAGAGAAGCTGACTCGAACAAACGCCATGGTGCTGGGGACGCCGCTTTGTAGCAAATTCCCAAGAATCTTCATTGAAGCCGGCTCATCCTGCAGTAGGAGATAGTCACACAAAAGTAAAAGTAAGTAGTACGCTGTAACTAAGATCATTCGAACGAGTACTGCCTATTGCTGTGGGTGCTGCGGTAAAGAGTGCTCTTCACAAATAGGCCAGTTTAGTCATTTGAAAAGATGTGGAGCATAAAACTATAATGCGCTAGTGATGCACATCCATGGTCGACATCGACCAAAGAAGGCTAACAACAATAGTCTGGAAGAGTTGATTTTGCTACAATTTGACGCAGTACACGTATGCTGGAAATAGTTAACCCACGGAGGGTTTAGCATATACAAGCCTTTAAATACTACCCGATATACAGAAATATATAAACAAAATAAAATTTCAAGGGCCAATGATAATTGGGTCGCCTGAATAAAGGTTCGAAGGCTTAAATGTGGTGGAACCTTTCGGAATTGTGGGCGAAAATCAGCGTTTAAATAGTGTGAAAGATAAAAAGCGTAAAAGTTTGAAGGAAAACGACACTATCGACGAAATTAAGACGTGTGGAAAGGATAAATCTCACCTAGTTCCACAGGGAACGTTTTTCACTTCGTCTGTTTGAAGCGTGGTCTGTGGGACGCGAATGAACCCACGAAATGGAACGGAGTACCTGAACACTACGGAAGGTAGTGATGAATGGTATTAATAGATGATAGCCCGGGCCACTGGTTTCTGTTAGTAGTGCGCCACCTCGATAATAGACCCCAACATGTCCTAAGAGGGAGGGCTTGAAGTTGGTTGAAAAGTACCTTCATCAACTTGATGAATTGAGAATGCGAGAAGTGTTGCCCAAATAGCCACGATTACAGCTAGAGCATAATGTAACGACATTGGAACAAAGCTGGAAAAACGAAAAGAATGAACGTGAACAATATAGCATTGTGTATTATATATTATATTATTATATTTGCACAATCTGATACAGATATGAGTGCCGTTCAACATAAACAATGAGATGTACAAAGCGAGAAGGGGGGTACAAAGCGTTGTCATCGGCATCGTTGAACGTAGGCATGATACTACCCGGTTGCCTACACCGAAGTAGGGGAGATTTCGTTTAGGGGGTCCCACCCCGAGCCTTTACCCACAAGGCAGTGGAGCGAGAGAGGTTCGCACCTATCGGTGGCCGGTGACCGACGAAGCGGTTCATACGCCCTTTTCTGGGAATTTCCAGTTCGGAGCCCGATAACCCCGTTGATAGGTTGGTGACTTCAGTTTTTGCCTGTGCACCATACAATGTCCTTGAACAGGACAAGGAGCAGTGACTTTTGGAGCGGCGAGTCACATCCGCCGCGTCGTGGTGTTGTGTACTGGTGTAATGTGTATATTGCGATCGTGATATCTGAAAACCTGTTTCAGAGAAAGTAGTAGTGGAACACATGTATAAGAAAGAAAATAAAGGGGACGAATTGACAGAAGTACAACTTATTCATCAAGGCCTGCAAAATTCGAATGACTCCAGAGCGATCTTCCGCCGCTCGTACCATTTAAATTAGCGGAGTTTAATGTACGGACTTTAGTTAGCATCGGACAACACGCATCCTTGGCATGCATACATGATAGCCTCGATGTCGATGTATGTTGTTTGTCGGAATCACGCATGCATAATTCTAGCTCGGTTACGCGATTGTTTAATTCTTCGAACTTCTTCGCAAGTCACAAAATCTACGCCTGTCCACTTATGACGATACCATAGTACCTGGTCAAGTTGGTGTCGGAATTGTCATGAGCGAGAGAGCGGAGGTCGCACTATTAGACTTGATCACAGTCGACAGTCGCCTTTGTGCAGTAACACTGCAGGGTTCGTGCAAGAAAGGTCGATGCCGCAATCTGTTTGTGGTTGCTGCCTATGCACAGACTAGTTGTAGCTCTAAATTTAACAAGGATAAGTTTAATAGAAGATTAAAAGAACTCATTAGACTTGCATCGAGGAGTGACATTGATGTCTTAGCTGGAGACGTGAAGGCACGTGTAGGTCGTCTATCTTCAAACAAGCATTTCGTGGGTGGAAGTTTTCATATCGATTGTCATCGTAATGACAACGGCAAAAGACTACTAACCTTGTGCTCAGAGCACACTCTACCTAGCCAGCACTTAATTCCGCCATTCGAAGCGTCACTGTTTTACCTGGAAATCTCCATCTGCGGCCTTGTTCACGCAAATTGACCATATTGCTATCAGCTAGTCGAGGTGAGGAAGAGTGCAAGATTGCCGTTCATACTGGGACGCCTGTCTAAAGTCAGATCATGCGTTTGTCTGTGCCAAGTTATCAGTGCACAGACACACTATAATGAGGTACCCACAACTTGAATCATACATGCATACAAGCAAATGTTGTGACATCGGCATGACAGTCTCCTTGCCACTTTCACTGTCACGCATTACGAAGCTATCCTCGCCACTTTACTTGACAACATTCAAGATTAATCAAAAACTCCAAGATGTCTACAACAAGACTGCCATAAAACACGAATTGGGCCATATCACTTAGGGTGAGAATTCACTGAGAATTATCTTATTTTGGACCTCAACCTGCGAGACTGGTCGCATCAACCGCAACTAGTTCAACAGTCCAAGCCCTCTTCTGCTTCAACCAAGTCAGAGTCTGGCTACCCATACAACTAAGCCATCCTGAGTTGGGAGTGGCAAACAAAACCGCGTTAGGAAGACTATGAGCTTCCGTTCGCAATACGTGGCCTAACCAGCGAAGTCTATACATGTTAATTTGTTCTCGATATCCATGTCGCTAATAAGGATTCATTTACGGATAGTTGCGTTACCTATCCGATCGTTCCAAGTAACTCCAGCAATGCTGCGGAGACAGTGATTATCGAACAAACGCAGACGTCTTATTTCTTCCTTTCTCAGAGTCCATGTTTCACATCCGTACAGTAAAAGCGCGCGTACTGCAGCTTTATAGCTTTCGAGACAAACCTGTTTGACGCCATAGATGACCCGATTTACGAAAGGTTATCGTAGATCTCTATTATTTAAAAAAGCGTTGCTATTAATGCAACTACCCAAATAGGTAAAGAGTCCATACTCGCAAGTTCCTCATTATTGAGGCTGTTTCGATCGGATCAATATCCTGTAACGGAAGTTTGAAATCTGAGGGTGGAAAACGCATACTGCAGGATGGCCTAAAGTAGACTGAGCATCCTCACAGAAATTGAATCTAAATCAAACAGGTATTTGAATTCTACCAGGATTGGCCTAGGGCGACTATCCAACTTCCATTTTCCAAGACGGTGAATTCGCATTGTAGGATTGTGTCATGATTGTTACTTGTTTGTGATGTACACCTTTTGCATACAGTTACTAAACTTTCATATTTACATTTCAGCTCATGTACTCTCGTTCTAGATAAGTAAAGCGTTACTTATTCTATACTAACGTGACTTCCTTTTGAACTCAATTCGGATCAGATTCTACAACGTTACAATTTACTTATCTATAACACGATGGATCCAACATTACGACCAAGATTCTTCGACGCCGATCCCAACTCACCAGATGCACCCAAACGCTGGAATCATTGGTTTCGCACATTCAATACTTATCTGAACTCTGTGGAGCCCTCCAAATCTGACAAACTCGAAACGCTCATTCATTTCCTGGATCCTCTGGTGTATGATAATATTGCGCACTGTGCCGATTACAATTCTGCGATAGATGCGTTGCGACAACTTTATATCCGCCCTAAAAATATTATTTATGCTAGATATCTCTTGCAAACGTGCAAACAAGAACCTGACCAAGACGTTGATCAGTTTGTGCTAAAACTAAAGTCTTTGGCCAAGGATTGTGAATTCAAAACTGTCACTGCAACGGAATATCAAAACGAATGTATCCGAGATGCTGTGATAAACGGAATTCAGTCCTCTTCTATTCGCGAAAAACTGTTGGCGCAGTCGGAACTCAGTCTAGACGGAGCACACAGACTTGCGAGATCTCTTGAATTAGCTCACAAACAGTCTCAGTCATATACAGGTAATCAGTCCCTCTCATGTTCAGCGATCCCATCCACACAACGGAAACCGGCCGAGCCCTCACCACAGTCTAATCTGTGTGGCGATCATACCACTGCTTTATCAACATCCATGCAAATTTGTTATTTCTGTGGTTATACCCGACATCCTCGTTCAAAATGCCCTGCACGAGAATCAGTGTGCAATATTTGTGGCAAAAGAGGTCATTTTCAGCGCGTATGCCGTTCGAAAACTAGACTCAATCACCATACAAACTGCGCGTTGATGCCAGTTTTATCATCTATGTCTGTTGCCGCTGCACCTGCTTGCTTATCTCGCACTATCACAACTGTTGAAATCAACGGAATTTCCCTCCGTGCTCTTGTCGATACTGGGAGTTCTTGTAGTTTTATCAGCTCTAACATAGTCAATTCATACAATTGGAAAGTTTACCCAAGCTCTTCAGTGGTCAAAATGGCGTCTATGACACTCTCTTGTAAAACGATGGGTTATTGTTCTGTATCCATTCAATACGGATGTGCCCTATATAAAAATTTCAAACTATTCGTACTACCTAATCTCTGCACTGAAGTCCTATTTGGACATGACTTCCTTGGTCTGCACTCCAAGATCGAAATTCCATTCGGTGGTGATCGTGATGCATTTACCCTCTGTGGCTTGACTGCTGCAAGCGTTGAATCTCCCTCACTCTTTACGAACTTGTCGCCAGCTTGCAAGCCTATTGCAACCAAATCGAGAAGACATTGCCCAGATGATGAACAATTCATAAGAACTGAAGTTGACCGCTTGTTGCAAGAAGGCATAATTGAATATTCAACGTCACCATGGAGAGCCCAAGTGCTTATCACAAAGAATACGAACCACAAACGTCGAATGGTCGTGGATTACAGTCAGACCATCAATCAGTTTACATATTTGGATGCGTACCCATTGCCGCGTCTTGATAAAATGATTGAAGAGATCTCACGCTTCGGAATTTATAGTACTTTGGACCTTTTATCTGCTTACCATCAAATTTCGATAGCTGCAACCGACCGTCCATATACCGCTTTTGAAGCTTCTGGTAGCTTATTCCAGTTTTGCCGCATACCGTTTGGTGTTACAAATGGTGTAGCATGTTTTCAACGCGCTATTGACGGCATCATTAAGTCCGAAAATTTGAAAAACACATATGCCTACATAGACAATGTCACGGTTTGTGGTAACACTCAGGAGGAGCATGATGCTCATTTCGAGTCGTTCATGAAAGCTACAAGGAAGTATGGAATAACACTTAATGATAGTAAGACTGTCACCGCCGCCAAGGAGATCTGTCTCTTGGGTTACAAGGTTTCCAAAGGTGTGATTAGACCTGACCCAGAACGTATGGAACCTATTCGTAAACTACCACCCCCACGTAACGCTAAAGAATTGCAACGCGTGATTGGAATGTTTGCTTACTACTCTCATTGGATACCTACGTTTTCTGACAAAATAAATAAACTGGTCAAAAACAAAACATTCCCTCTACCTGACGACGTCCATTCAACCTTTGAAAATCTGAAAAGCGAACTTGAATGTGCCATACTTATTACGATAGACTATAATGAACCATTGGTCATCGAAACAGATGCTTCTGATGTCGCCATTGCCGCTTCTCTTAGCCAAAACCATAAACCCATTGCCTTTTTCTCGAGGACACTCAATCCTAGCGAAAAAAATCACTCGGCTGTAGAGAAGGAGGCATACGCCATTGTTGAATCCATCAGGAAATGGAGGCACTATCTACTTGGTAGACCATTTAAACTGGTCACTGACCAGCGCTCGGTTGCATTTATGTATGGTGGCAGCCAAAAGAGTAAAATCAAAAACGATAAGATACAGCGCTGGAAAATCGAGCTTTCCGAATACAAGTATGATGTTGTGTATCGACCGGGTAAAGAAAACCATGTTGCGGACACTTTATCACGTAACATCTGTGCGTCCATTACTAACCCTGAACAACTGAAGGAGCTGCACACCTCACTCTGCCATCCAGGAATCACCCGAATGTTTCATTTTGTCCGGTGCAAAAATCTTCCTTATTCGGTAGACGATGTCAAACGAGTCATTGCCAATTGCAGAGTGTGTGCTGAACTAAAGCCAAGGTTTTTCAGGTCTTCCGGTACCCTCATTAAAGCCACACAGCCTTTCGAGCGTCTAAGTATAGATTTCAAAGGTCCTTTACCTTCAAGTACTCGAAATCGATATTTGTTAACATTAATAGACGAATTCTCTCGATTTCCTTTTGCCTTTCCATGTGCGGATATGTCATCAGCTACTGTGATTGGCTGTCTCACACAACTTTTCACATTGTTCGGGATGCCTGCCTATATCCACTCTGACAGGGGTTCGTCATTCTTGTCTTCTGAACTCAAAAACTTTCTGACTGAGAAAGGAATCGCCATGAGTCACACATCAGCATATAATCCACAAGGCAACGGCCAGGTAGAACGTCTCAATGGCACACTTTGGAAAACAATCAGCCTTGCTCTGAAAACTCATAATTTACCGATAACTCGTTGGGAGACTGTTTTACCTGATGCTCTACACAGCCTCCGGTCATTGCTGTGCACATCTACGAACCACACACCTCATGAACGCATGTTTCAATATGCTCGACGCTCTTGTTCTGGGACCTCTCTGCCTTCTTGGCTAACTACGCCAGGTTCGGTCCTCCTGCAGCGATGCGATCGGTCATCTAAGTATCAACCGTTGGTGGAAGAAGTGGAGCTTCTGAGTTGTAACCCTCATTACGCTCGTATTGCTCATCAAGATGGCAGAACGGAAACTGTATCACTCCGCCGTTTAGCCCCAACAGTTCGGGAAACGACAACAGACCCTTGTGATCATCCTGACTCCGATACAAACATCGAACAAAGGACCTCGGATGTAACACAGGAAGACCACAACAATAATTCCCGATCAGTGGAGATGTTGCCGATGTCATCGCATGAAACCCTTATCCCTACTTACCCGGAACTACTAGAAAAGCAGCAACGGGTTCGCCCCTACGATCTGAGAAATCGTGAAGCCTAAAATTAATTTGGCCTTCAATCGTACGAGCTGACTCAAAACAAAGCCGGGGTGAATGTCATGATTGTTACTTGTTTGTGATGTACACCTTTTGCATACAGTTACTAAACTTTCATATTTACATTTCAGCTCATGTACTCTCGTTCTAGATAAGTAAAGCGTTACTTATTCTATACTAACGTGACTTCCTTTTGAACTCAATTCGGATCAGATTCTACAACGTTACAGAGTGGAAGGCCTCAGACCTACCATGCGGATAAGATCGCTGATACATCTACGATCTAAATCTTTTCTAGACCTCGATTCCTTAATGAATGGCTCTGCTCGATTAAAAACCAGTACATTTCGTGTTCTAGTTTTTGGAGCAGGGGTGCCACGCAATGTATCGAATTTCTTGCGCAATTTATTTAATTCCTGGATAATGTGATCCAGTGCGGGTGATCCGGCAACAATTTCATGTTGCTTCCGTTGGGTAGTAGCTTTATTCGCCTTCCTACGCCTCTTCGGAATCTCTGCTACAGTAACCACCCTGCTATTAGAAGCTCGCATTTGAGAACGAGATACCTGGTCATTTATGACTGCGTCCTGTGTGGATGCAGTTTTTTCGGCGTTCTTGGTAGCACGCTTTTTAGATTTGACCACCTTAGAAGAGGTAGCCTGCTTAATAAGACGTCGTAGCTGGCTAGATTTGTCAGCTACGTCAGTGCCAGCCATTTTATCAGAACTCACACTAGCCCTCACAACAGATGCAAACGTTGGGGCAGGGATAGAATCTGACGAGCAACGCAACGTCCGACTATTCCTTGGCTTTAAACAAGCGGCGTCTGTGGCAGCCTGATGACAGCCGCTACAGTACCACTGCAACCAGCGGTACTTCGCATAAATCCCATAGTGAGATTTATGTATACCTGAACAACTAGGATGAGCCCAAAGCTTGCATGCTGTGCACTCGATTCCTTTTGCTACTATTTTGCCACATTTGACATTGAGGCATGAATTTCTAGTACTCATATCTGACAGATAATATGATGAGTAATGAAACATTACCAAAAATACAAGCTGATTTTATCGCTAGCGTAATTAGTCAGCAAAATATGGAGAATATAGTAAAATAGTGATTCTATTTTACTGCAAGTTCAAGGAATAGTGAAAATTCGTAATATTTTATCGGAGCGTGGAAAAAAGTACCAAATTGAACGTACCGCGGGAATTTTGATTGCACTAGATCGAGTAAAGATGGACAATCGCCACTCCGAAAGCGTGTAGGGCAAACATTATCCCTACAACGTGCAAAACTTTTGATTGGTTGAATTGCTTCAGCCACAACGCCTGTCAGCCTTCATACAGATTATTTTTGATTGGTTAATTCTGATTGGTTGCTTCAGCTCCAATAAATAGCTCCTGCAAGGTGTCCGCCGTCACTTTATTTTAGTTCAGTTCAGTTTGCACAGGACAGTATGTGGCTGACAAGCCAATCGAGCGTCCAGAATTTCTTTCGGTGGAAAGCTGCGGAGAAGCGCCCACCACTGCCAAAGGGTCAATCCTTTTCCTCCGTGTGGAACCTCTGATGGTCGTAGGACTAGGAGAATGTATTTGGAGGAGCACCGCGCTATAATCGATGCACTGCCAAAAGGTAATTTTCTTTCTTCTCTGTTTGCAATCTCTGATGATCGCGGTGCCAGGCGCTGTAGTAGTAGGAGAGTAGTAGGACAGCAACGCGCAATAATCGATGCTGGAAAAAAGAAAAGGCAGTTTC
>JACCGJ010017950.1:0-50701 GCA_013407085.1 Atriophallophorus winterbourni
TGGTGCTCACATCCCCATCCCTTACATACCACTACCGGTTTCTGGCTGTTTGCCGTCATCAGGTGGAGACAGTAAGATCAGGTTCTGTGAGCCTTGAAACAGTGGAAAAGCGGTAAACAAAGTTAAACTTGTATGCGACTGTTATACAGGGTTTTTACAAAGAACCACGATGTTCAAATAGAGAATTACAAAGTGATTCCTGGCTAAGCGCTCGAGGCGCATATAAAAGACCAATGTATTGCGGTGCTCACATCCCCATCCCTTAAACACCACTACCGGTTTCTGGCCGTTTGCGCCGTCATCAGGTGGAGACAGTAAGATCAATTAAGAGTTCTAGAGATGTATTGTGACCAATAAGTTTATGTAGATTTGTACCTGTTTAGAGCCTGCGGAACGGGAAAAGCAGTGGCCATATAAGCGATATCAAGATTAATTGATACATTTTCTTGTATGCTATTTAGGCCCAAATCGGTTTTTGTTTTGTATGCACTCAATGCAATTGATCCCTATCGTTGCGTTTATACCTAAATCACACGGGCACTAGAAGGCCTAGTTTGCGAATGCACTGAACAAACAAGTTTACTCATGACTCTCTTATGTTCATGTGCTATGCTCTGCATAACTCGTCATCCTGTGGTTTTTGTTAGACTGATTGCTTTTGGAACATAACTGTTTTGAGATTTGAGATAGCTGTTAAAACAAATAACAATGGGCTTGTATAGCATATGGTTCGGGAGATTTAACGTATTCCAATGAATAGCAAAATGTTGAAACGTTTTTAAAACCATGACTCACACGTATGTGATCCGGCAGACTGGATGATTCGGGGAAAGAAAATTGTGTGTCGTGGAACCCTGAAGAAGGTGTGAGGGCTGGGAACGGGCCGGTGGATGAATCTGTTGCTGGCGAGAAGGAATAATCCAAAAAGTTTCCCGATTCACCTTGTGAGCTTTCAGACCGCATTCGAGTTGGCGTGAAAGCAGACGGACCGCTGAAACAACGCAAGCGTTAGCAAGCCGTAATCAAACATCATGGCATTCTGTGACAGTTATTCACGACTACGAATATAAAATTTAACGACGTGAGGACATGAGGAAGCAAAGCATCTGATGATACATAAAATAGTCGTTTATGTGTATGGCGATATTTTACAGGTTTAATTGAATCGAATTTGTGGCAACGCGGTTGGTTTGATACCGATATTAACCTCTTTGGCAAAATCTGCACGGATGTGCAATCACGCAACACTTATGTACCGGGCAGCTAACACCGTGATAAATTAATTTGCCACTGGTAGTGAGCTGCATGCGAAGAAACGCTAGAGTCTCACTGCCATTTCTATTTATTTCCGTTTCTAATACCTGTCTAGGCCCGGGTAATCTAACAGTATCTTAACCCACGTGCAGGTTACGACTGTGTGCACTTGGCCTGGATCAGACTTGTGATTTCATACATACATTGGCCAAATCTATCGCTCACAACAGGGTAGTCACAGTGAAATAACATCTAGGCTGGGGACTCAGAGAACATATGCTTTAGTGCATAATCTCTTGAACATGAGGTGATCCATCACAGCATCTAACCTGCACAAATTCAAAAATCTTGACAATATCCATCCACATCTGGATTGCTAGCCCAACTGTCTTCATCTAAGGATGAGTTCTATCTGAAATTCATAACCTGGAGAAATCCATAAATTTCCGAGCTGTGTAATTTTCTCATTCAAATTTGACTCACACATGTCAGTTCATACATTAATCGGAATCATTAACTCAAAGTCACACCGAGCAGATAGCATAAAACAATTCATGTTCCGATTCTAGTCACAGAGACAGTATGTAGAGACTGTCTATAGTTTTCAGCCAAAAGTTTCAAGTCTTAAACAACACAGTGCCAAGCACGAGAAAACTTGAAGGTCATTGCGGTCAGCTGATTAAATCCAAATTAAGCACACACCGCGCGACAAAAATCTGACCTCACGTCTAGCAGTATCTTTAGCAAAAGAATTTTGGCCTGCTCACATTCGTCAACTGAACGGCAAATATTGCAGAAGTTTAAGGACACGTACATTGCTGGTATCCATAAGGTTAAAACGAGCAATCTTGGCCAAGCACTCTTACTGAGTGATGGTAGATTGTGTGTTGAACAGAAAAGTGAAACACGGTTTTCAGGGAATATACCGCGCAAGTCTTGAGACCATGGCTGCATAAGGAAATCTTACTTCTGGATCATTTATATCATTTAGCTTCTAAGCTTGCACATGGTTTTGAAATAGTGTCATACGTCAAGTGACTCAGACGATTGGATCTGAGGACTCTTACACAAACACGAAGATTACGTGTGAGCTAATCTAGATGTTGCCCTCATATATTGATAAAACCTTTCTCAGCCTCTGCTGACACATTTTCGAAACCCAATGCAAGTTTAGAAGCTAAATGATATAAAAGATCCAGAAGTAATATTCATGTATGCAGCCATGGTGTCAAGACTTGAGCAGTATATTCTATGTCACATGAAGCCAATCAGTTTTTAGCTATAAATCTTGAACCTTCAACATTGACATGAGTGTACAAATTACTGACCCAGACGGTTTAACTTAAGCCGAAGATTTCAACTAGAGCATTCAGTAGGACTTTTGACAAAAGGATAAGAAGAAGCGTCGTAGAGCGAAGTATCACAAATAGGTAAATTAAAATTCAACGCTTACCGATGGGTAAGATCTAAACCGGAAGATGGTGAATTTCCGCTGTCAGAACTCGAACGCAATCCTGCTGATTGTTGTGCCTGTTTGTCTCCAACTCTGGACTTTCGTAAGACAGGAACCTGCAGAGTACACTCGGACGGTGTGAAGTCTGCTGAACGGGAAAAACTGCCGGGAAGATTTCCGATTCGTGGAGTGGTCAGTGTGCCGCGAGGCGTATTAACCTCGCGTGATTCTCTGAAAGAAGCACTGGATGAAAGAGATTTAGGTTTCTGTGTCTGCCTCAGGCGTACAGCAACCGGCCTGGGAAGAGTATTACGATACAGCTCAAATGCAGCTAGGTCTTGGAGCGTATGCTGAGAGGAGTAACGAGAAACGTGATGCATTGCTGAACGTTCGCTGAAAGATCGGCAAACGCGTTTGCAGGGAATGAGATGGTCCATTCGTACGATACAATTGCACGATGTTTTACAGAAACAATTTTGTTGCTTTTCACCAGCAGTGAGAACCGAAGTTTTACCCCATGAAGAAATGTCGGCAGTGTTGGGATTCATGTGAGAGGAACTTGCAGTGAAAATGAAAGCCGGAAGGGAAGCGCATGTGGACATGCAAAAATTCGGGGCGCTCAGGGGATCTAGAAATGAATAAAAATCTATTAAGCTCAGTTTTGAACATAGTAATCAAATTAAAAATAATCAATGTTTTTGTATGAGAGAAACCGAAAGAATTTATCAAACAACAGAACTCTTTCAAGGCAGTCAAAAGTTCTTTAAAAGTTGGGAAATCTAGTCCCAGAAACAGTGGAGAATCTTGCTGCTGTCGACCCCCTCCAGTGCATCGATTATCTGCGAAATTTAGATTTTTTAATGGCCTTTCATAGCATACAATTGCTTAATGGAATAGTCGCAATTAGTTATACACGAACAGGGACGAGGTCGACTGAGCCTAGCGTCCTATAAATACCAATCAGACGCGAGCACAGTTGAAGAATCGAAAAAATACGAAGCTGGCTTGGAACGCAGATTAGCGAAACAAAACTACTGGATTTTGATGTTAGCTTGATCGTCTGAATTAAACCAAATTTATAAATCATTCGCATATTGATGTTAGATAATTAAACTATTGACGAGAAGCGAAAAAAGCTACATTAAAAATGTCAGGATGTTGGCGCTATACTTATTCGTGAAACATGCTATTAAGCAATCAGCGTAGATGGTACAATCCAAAGTATTTGAGCATTATTTTCTATGGATCAAGTTTTTTGACTCAATCTGCCACATCTGTTTGATTGCCATCATGTAATGGTTATAAAGCCATTAACAGTAGAACTTTGTCGTCGATGTAGTGTTTTCGTTGATGACGATAGCATCGGTACCGAGATTTATTATCGATAAATGTGTCCTTGGTACTCTGTATGCAAAAACAGCACGATTAATATCGTCCGATTTCAGACGATAGTGCGATGGCAAACTGAATTTGACACTATCCTCTGGTAGAATGTGTGCAATCAACTGTATTGGTGAGCGAAGGACTCTATTTCAGCTTTCACGTACTGGGTCCTAGTTTTAGCATTTAATGAAGCGCATGTCGCAAGCTCGTACATTTCATGAAGCTTTTCGTACAACTATTAAGCTGAAACACTGAGAACAATTTAGTTGAGCTATCAAACAAGTGGTCATGATGAAGTCTGGTCTTTTTACCAATATTAAATATCGCTAAAGAAATCATCAAACCTTAGAGATTGTTCACTTTTCGTGTCGTTAATTTTTACACAAGGAGCATCTCTGCGTTCAACTAATCAGGTAAATGGTGTGAAATGAGGTCTTTCAAATGTTGAATCGACCTTGAGTGGCTCCCGCCCTAAACTAAGAACGTGAGTCACATGCTTTCACTACCCACCTAAAAGTGTACACAAGTGAACAATACACTGGATTAGAGCGAAGAATAGCTTTTTCGATATCTCCAATCAAAGCTATGTAATACATATGAAAGTTATGACTTATGGAAGTGTCGAAAACTTATTCACGACTATTAGCCCAAAAATTGATTATGTTAGACGATAACATTAAAATGGACTTATTCAATAGAACAGAAATCTTCATCCGATACGCATTTAGGCAGCTTGTGCACATTTATTCACGAACGTCCATACGATACAAAATACTCTCGGGAAGAAAACCAAATCCCTGTTTACAACCGGTTTTGCAAAATTAGCATTGACAACAACAAATCAATGTTCACAATCTATCGTTTGTAGGTACCTGATATCCGTCGACAAGTATTCCACACAAAAAACCCTCAAGAACTTATCGATGCCGCTTAAAACTGCGTGAGAAATTCGTTAACCAAAACCTGTCAAAGACCCTGGCCGATGTCGCGTGATGCTCACAACAACACTAAATTTCGATCCACATAATACAAAATTTGAACGAGAATATTATAAACTACCATCGCTTTCTTTCAAATAAGCCCTAGTAACTCCTGTAGCGAGCTAGTGATTGAGACCCTTGCAGTTTGACAACTCATCACAGCAAAATGCAGCCAAACGTTCATTGCATTGTGTAGTATCAATCCTTTGAAAGTCCGCTTTCTTATCGACTTTTCTCAGCTGGCGTAAATCAAACGATTTTAACCAATACATTCCATCAGTAATGTTATGTCATTACCGAAAACTATGTCTGTCTAGATGTAGAACCCTTGCGCATTGAGACAAACGAAACGGAGACGGAATAGTTTATGTCCTGTGATTGAACTGATTGAAGTTCGGCATAGGAAAGTGGATAGAGAGACCGTTCGTGTTTTATGGGTGGTGCCTTTGAATAAATTTATGAATGGGAAATCGATAACAGGAACCAATGACGAACTGCTATCCAAACAAGGTATTTGAAAATATTCGAGACCGATCGGGAGTCCATAATCATGAAAATAAAGTTTGCAATGAATCGGTTATAGCAAGTTTTTTGTAACGTTTTCTTCTGAACACAGAAGCTTCGGCAGACCAAGGGTGTCGGTACGAACAGTGTTCAGGTTTAAATGGAAACGAGTGGGAAAGCAACCCCGCAATCCCACTGAATATCAATCACTGATTCGGGATTCTGCCCTAGCTGAATACGTGTTAGACACTGGACACAGCGTAGATCTTGATAACGTGGAAGTGATAAGACGGGATGTGAAATCTTATAGGGAAAGAATTCACGCCGAGGCTGTTGAAATAATAAAGGGGCGAATGTGGTGAACAAGGTGGATGGGGCGGATATCTCAACATTCTGGCGTTCGGTTCTGCAGCCGATAAGGATTAACGAACATAACACCTAATGCGCACATGATTACGTAAGCAGTGTGTCAGCAGACGCTGTTCACACATGTACACTTAATAAACAATTAGGGTGTGTGATCAATTATCTTGATCTCCCCTGTCTAGCTTAGAGAACTCAGGATTGGTCAAGAAAATGCCATTTAAATCTGAACACTGTTCGTACTGACACCCTTGGTCTGACGAAGCTTCTGTGTTCAGAAGCGAAACATTACCAAAAACTTGCTATAACCGATTCATTGCAAACTTTACTTTCATGCTATCCAAACAAATCAGCTGTTTGCGTGATCCGAAATACAACCTAAGTAGACGAATCAGTATGAAATAAAATTTATGTTAATGAGGAGCTTATTCGGAATACTGAGGACACAGTGGCAATTGGGGAGTTTGCAAAACAAAGATGTAATAAATCGATGTGGATTTAGGGGTTGAAAAGATGCTCGAAAAAATTTGATGTAGAAATTGAAATTTAGCTGAACTAAAGTGATGTGTGACCACATCCACGAAAATTACACTCCCTTTGGTCATCAAATAGCGCCTTGAGGGCTTGACAACGAATCACTATGTGATTCTGTGTTTGAACATCGTGGTTCGTTGTACGAACCCTATGCAACAGTGGCATTCAAGTATAACTTTGTTATATTTACTATATTTACAGTGTGAGCACAAAATGTTTCAGGCAGAAAGAACTACATCGATTTTCCTGTATAGCAGTATGCGGGATGAATTTAGCTTGTTGGAAGCTAAGCTTGTTGCCATGAAAGTTGTTTGAAAAGATAACCGAAAGCGCAGGTTAAAATTTGCTGCCCTAGAGCAAGCTCCAATGGCGTAAGATGATCACTAAAACTACGAAAATGAATGCGAACGTGCCATCATGCGAAACTTCTTCGCGTGTATAGAATAATTCGCTAGTTTGAATTTGTTTTATCCTGACCAAAAGCAGTTGAAAGTCATGGATGGTAGTGTCCTTTCACCTGTAAGCTAGTCTACAAGCTGCGCTCATGTGGTTGCAACCCTGAGTTCGCAATTATGTCGTCACTTCCGGTATTGTTTCCACTACTATTGCGGTGTAAAAAGCGATAAGGCATGCACGTCATGTTCATCGCCTGGTCTTGAACAACTGCCAAGACCCCGTGTGTGCCAGTGACACTCACGCATGTTCCAGGTGCAACAAAGCACGAGGCAACAATTAGAGGAGTGAGCAAAATGTCTATGTGCTGCGAATTGGCACAGTGCCAGACTACGGACAGCTCGGGTGCCACAATGATGGGGCGCAGTGCACACGGTTGGCATGGTTTGCTAGCCAAAACCAATGCACACAAGCACGCGCGTGCGAGAGATAATGACAGAACACATGCACAGATCATCACATGACGTGTGCGAATGGTGCATCGAAGCGAGCGCATGTACTGGCATGTAGCGCGTCAGGGTTAGACGATATAACAAGGTACGATTAACGCGTGCGAGTCGATTAGAGGATGAGTTCAATACAGTGAACCGTTGAAGATCCGAGTTCCCATTTAGCCGATCCGAGTTCAGTTCTTCACGATTATTACCACGTTAGGCTTCACAAAATTTGTTTTCAAAGTGTGTACAAATCGAGTAGATGAAATTAGCACCTAGTTATCGGGACTCCCAAATCTTAGTTAAGAGAAATTCACCCGTGGAAAAGCATTTTGTTACCTTTGTTACACTAAAACCACATCGACAGCAAAGGGGTATTTAAGCAGTTGAATGAGAGAGCGGTTAGCATGGTTCGCGCATATAGGGACTGGTTCTGTATTTTTTTGCTTCGGCTACTGTGGTCATAGAAAAAAGTTTAGAACCAATGAAAAACTAACAATAACTGAAAAATATTGAATCGCTTCGATCATATCCCCGGTAAATGCGAGACATTTGGCTAGGAAGCAGTCTGTGATTCTGTATTTCAATGTTGTGGTTCGTTGCTTTCGAGCTGAACACGATTTACCTGGTAGACTACTGTCAGTCGAGACTTTTCCGGGTCAAACAGAATGATTAATTCACACAAAGTAGCAATACAAAGGATACTTATATAAATTTCAATAGCTTTCGCCGTAACTAGTTCATTGGCATACGCCTTGACTATGTATCTGGTTGCTGCCCCGTAATTCAAGTTGATTTTACGAATAAGGATATCATTCACGACTACTTTCTTACTACTAATGCAGCCAATCAGATCATGACTATTGAGTGTTAACGGAGCCTTCATCAACTGCTAGTCTTGTTTGCCGTTAAAGCATGTACGAAAAGAAATGATTTATGATCATCAAGCATAATTGGTACTCACGAAAATCGAGCTCATCCGTTAAACCAGTGGCGGGTGAGAGCTGAGGAATTAAAAAACAACATTTATGAAAGATTCCTATCCAAATGGAAGCCATGTTAATGAGCGTGTGTATAAAATTCATGCGTTTCCTGTGGGTTCAAAATAGACCCCTTAATTACAAATTTTGTAATGTTTAACTGCAACCGTAGCCCGCATGGTCGGGTTTTTCCACTCATATCATCTTAATAATCCTCTTTGGAAAAGTTCCTTCGGTTTTATTGGCTATCAATTACAAAATGACCTTGAGGTTTAAACGAGGGGGTATACCATTGAGTCAAATGCAAACAAGTTCGTCATGAATAAATTTCGATTGATTGATCCAAAAAATGAAAAAGTAGACCGAGCAAATCGATGGAAAAGATCGATGGTGTGGTCAAAATCGATTTTGTACCAATAATATACAGCAATGGATCCTAAAGTTACATTTGTTTAAAATTGTTCCACGGTTTCAAGGCTCCCGTGACTGATGACTGCAAACATGCTGAAAACGGCAGTGGCTTGTTAGTGCAGGGTATGTGAAAAGCTAATCAAATCCATTGTTTCAAGCGTTTATTTTCGATCCAGTTTGCGGACAGGTTACCCTGTGGTAAACTGTGCCAATCTTGTTTCAAAAAATATTTTGCTTGCCGCTTTTTAATCGAATTCAGGCTCGTTGAAGCAAGGTTTATTATATCCACTGAAAAAGGTAAACATCTGGAATCTGTTAGTGGTGTCAGCGCACGGGATATGAAAGCTCCAAAATCACTCAATTATTAGAATACATTTTGAGCGGTTTACTAATTTTTACGAAAACTCAAGTCGCATCCCATCGTCAGAACAATCCGAAGATTGATAGCAGAAAGGCAGCAAGAGTGCAACTTGAGGTCTCAAAACAAACCCGTAGTGTAACGATGATACTGCGGTCGTCTTCATGAAGTTATTGAATGGTGATTTATTACCCGACACGACAATGTAATGCAAAGTGAAAATCACGATATTCGTTACAATTAGTGCCGTGAGAGAAACAATTACTGAAAAACGATTTTATGGCTGTCGTGCAATTTTCCATTTTTTTAAGCTTCGTCATGTCCCTACTTGGATCGAATATTGTGAAACATATTAATCATATCCAATGAATCAAAAATCACATCATGCAACACTCTGGTGATTGTCAGTTCAATTTTGATGAACGCAAGCAAACATTCTCCAAATGACACCTTTTTCCGACAGTTTCTGTGAAACTAATGAGCACTGCTGACCGTCACATGACTTATCACATTCCAAAGTGCTTACACGCCAATTTCGCAAGGGTAATATTATGCACAAGCCCAGGTAATAACGCTTCTTTGCACATTGACACAACAAACGTGAGGAAACGGGTTTCAACTCGATGATCTGGGGAAGTGAACGCAGAAGAAATTTGTTCAACTAAGGGATCGATATCAAAAGAGATGCGCAGTAACATCGATGCGTAAGAAACAGGAGGAGTTTATTTTAGAGCTCCGTTGATGTTGTTCTCGTTGACATTGTTCGGTGGATGTACTTCACGACCGCTTCAACAGGAAGCGAACAAAAGCAAGTTGTTTTCAAGTTCAAAAAGCGTTTAAATCTCATTTACAACCGTCTTTGTACCTCAATTTCGGTCTACCAAATGCCGATTTTCTGATTTCAACTCACAAAGGCTAGATCTACTAAAATACGACCGCTTTTCATTTTATGGACATGACACAACCGGCGGCATTATGTCATTTTATTTGTTTACCAAATGACCGCAACCTACTACGCAAGCTCAGCGAATACTCAATAATCAAGACCTGATACTTGAGCTAAAATGTTTTCTCTACTATATCCAAAACGTTTGGAAAAGTGAAAATTCAGATGCTGCTGATATTTAATCATTTGCAAAGGTTGAGATGAACAGATACAGCATGAGGACGTCTAAAGCTTTCTGCTCTCTAACAACTGGATTGAAAAATAGTCGGTTGACAGTTTTCGGAAATATTTTCCCGTTTTTGTTAGAATTGAAATAAAGAAATTGTCCGTTTGTGCGTGCACGTGAACTGATTCGATCTCGTTGTCTGAGATTGATTCAAATGATGTGGAAAAATCACTATAACTGAATTGGAAAAATGGTCGTTCAAGAACTTAGAACACGGTGATGATGAATTGGTGGCAAAAAAATACAATTTGGCCTAACAATATTGAGCTTTTTCTTAAAATCTTAAACCTATCCGCAAAATGGAAAACCCGAGTAAGAAAGGATCGCATGTACAACATCTGAGAACAATCTTGTATAATGGACGGATGAAATTGAGGTGTTTAACGTCATTGGTTACTTGGCGATTGTGTTTGAAAACTGTAGGAGCCCGTCTGTAAATATTTGTCCCGGTGTAATATAATAAGCCGTAGCGATGTATAGAATCACTGGACAGAAATAGGCTACGGCTCGGCAAATCGAACATAATTCTTTTTACAAGTTAATGTAATCAAGCCTTGAGGGGATATGGGAATATTTTGCTGTTACAGGGGGCTGGCGAAATACCTCATCCATTCATCCACCGTTTCAAAAGATCACACATTTAACCACATTTTCTCAAACTAATTAAGCGAAAACAGTATGAATGCACTCGTGTAATGTGTATGATCAAAGACGAGCAAAATCGATCATTTTGTGCTAAAAAGTTAACTGGCTAATGCATACAGAATTAAAAACGCAATAGCCCGGGGGGTAAATTCCGAAATCTTATACAATGTGCGCCAATCAATCGAAACGTGAGTTAAATATCAACATGATGTGTTTCATTTGCTTGGAAAGTCTGAATCTTGCGAAATATTTACCAAAACTTGAGAACAGTCGTCACTACGATTTGAAAATTGTGATTAAACCCTAAAATTTATCTTTTACATGCATTTCCATCACACCACACACATACACACGTAAAAAACGCTTCCGTGCTCTCCCGGACGCTCTGAACCAATTCTTAAGCCGTTACAACTAAAGTAAACAAAACGAAAAATATTTAAAATCTCATGTGATACTTACATGCGATGTCCCTGTTCCTTCGGTGTAAGTTGCAGCTCGACCGAAGGACTTTTTAGCAAGGGAAGGATCCGCGTTGATTTCTGCCTCAACATTAGGACTCGGTTTCGAATCCGCAGAATCTAACGGTGGAGCACCACGTGTCGATAATCGTCTGAGATAGAGTGATGCACGGTCAACGGAAATAAGCTGAGTTGGATTTGGGGAATTCGATTTTTCTCGTATGCTCGAGGACTTTAGCTGCTCAGCCAGCACACTTATTGAGCTAACTGGCCTAACGGGAGTAGATTGCGAGGGCGATTCCCGGGAGAAATTTGATGGTTCTGCCATGTTTTTGAACGTAAAGCAGCCTGGTTAACGAAGGCTGTTTTACTGAAGATGAGCTGTAAATAAAACATATATTTACGAAAAATATGGATAATATTTTTTTACAATATTTTTCCAATAAAATTGTAATTCTAATAGTATTACGCAAAATGCATTAAATCTATTGAAAAATAAAAAGTAATGTTTCCATTTTTCTAGAATTCATCGGCATTTCATTCTGTATTGCACTATGAGCTATCAGTTAAAACCTTGAATAAAAATTTTCTAAATTTACATGGCAGCCACGAGATTTTCTTCACAAGTGATACAACAATAATATGAGAATTTGCTATTTCAGAAGTGTAATCAGGCAAGAAGTAGAAAAAGTTCAACTTAGGGCTGCCTATGCACAGCTCTGAGATGTTAGGCTATTGGTGGTTATTGTTTATTATTCTGATCTCCACTAGATGCTTGAGCCGCAGCTCAGGGCTAATACAGATTATTGTATATATCAAGTATTTTATCAGTACAAAATTCCACCTTACTTCAGATAAACTAGGATTGTAAAATCTAATTTATCAGAAGTTGTAAAATAACAGCAGCTTGGATTTCTTTGCAAACGCAATTTGGTCGCCAACACTGTGTCTACTATCTCCTGGAAAATACTCAATAACCTTATCTGGGACAACATAGATGTAAATTGCAAAGTACAGGAAATGTTTGATCGAACGTACTAAAATCAGCAGAATACTGAAAATTGACAAATAACACCATCCGTTTCTATGTATTTTGATAATTTTCTCAAAATTACCAGAACATGTAGCTTCACATCATAATCATCAATATTATTATGATGGAAATGTTTCGCATTCAAATTATTGTATTGTCAATTCCTTTCTTAAATATGACGGCCGTTGTTGACACCAGGGGTGACTTAGTTCGCGAAAGGGTATGGACGGCATCTAAAGACGCCGATTTATTGATACATTAACCAAGTTAGATTTAGGTATTGACAATTACACTCGATTACCTAGTATTGAACTGTTCATTGAATAATTCAATCTGAGATTTTCAACTCATTTCAAACACAATAGCAATAAAAGATTGCTTGTTCAGCATAACCTGTGCGCATGAGTCTGTGTGGCTAGAAGCGGAACTACAGCATCAGTATGACTGAGCATAATAACCATGTTGTTGACCTCCTCCGGTTTATGTCAACCAAAGATGTACATCACAAGCACATAATAGTTTCATGATCCACGGCGTTTCAACTGAACAAATCGTCCGATTAAAAAAGAACAATATGGCCCGCAGTGCTCACCGTGATAGGGAGTATTCGGCCAATTGCAGCAGGAAAAAGCAGTATCTGCTCTTTCTCAAAGTGCGTCTAAGTTAGGACGTCAAAATCAATTTATTACTAAATCGTAGGGTCAATGTCAAAAGCTTTTGTCTTTTTCAATCGTTTTGTACCGTAATTGCGGTCTTCCAAATGGTCGATTTCCTGATTTCAACTCATCATGGAGTTGATCTTTTGAAATAAGACCAGTTTTCATTACAAGCACCTGATTTAGGATTCAAAATTGAATATTTATGGATAAAAATAACATGAAAAGGCAATGTCGCACTGATGTGCGGTTTTTTTTATCAGCTTCAGAAAGCAGTTCTGCAATTGCTACTTTGTCCATCCAAAATATGTTCAAGATGCAACGGATGCTCTGTAAATGGAAAATGTTCCATATTTGTTCCTGTATCGTGTTGAGGATTCATGTTCCACCGTCATGCAGTAAACCTTTTAATTGGCATGCGTTGTATATCAGCATTCTTCTTTATGGTTGTGGCTTGTGGTTAGTTCATACACGAGATTTTAAATTGAAAAATGTCAATTGCTCTACCATGCCGCTAATTGCCCTCGTTGTGCAAAGGAGAGGTTATCTGCGATAGTTGAAACCAGATATGTGAAAATGTACGGGTAAAAGCTGATCATCACTACGAAAATCGGTCCGTCAGCGATTAAAGTTGCTTTTCGGAGTAAGCAATAATAGTTGTATCGTTGGAAAACAGTAAGTCGAGAATCCGTCAAGTAACTGTCGAAAGCTTTTACTATCATCGTTTAAATGCGCTCAATATGATCCCTTCGTTTGAATGCAGTGCAGAAGTTGTAGGCCTAATTCTTAATTGTATGATATGGGAATTGTTTGAGTGCGCAGTTTTTAGTTCTTTTCAGTATGTACGTTTAACATCATGTAACATATTTTCATTCAAAAATGTATGGAATAGAAATCGGAAGGCAAGCAACTGCTCACATTAAATGAAAGACAGGGAGGCTTATCTAAAGCCTGGATTTCCGAGCCTAGAAAAAAGTGACGGTGTGGGCACAACGCATTCTCGATTACTCTCATCACTAAAGTGTATATGTTTATTCGTTAGCGGCTACGTGGTGACTTATTAAAAACCTGTAATCCTATTGACTGATTTTGGAAATGATACAATCATGTTAAAAATATTGATTCCACATGGTGTTTACGATTATAAGCATCTTCATGATCTTGCAAAATTGGCAAACAACAAATTGAAGTAAAACAAGTCAACAGAAAATATCATTTCCGCATAAGGTAGCATAGTCAATTCATGCACACATAATCTTATATATCATTTCGTTTTCCATAGATGATAGCACAATAAATACGATTATCCAATTTATATAACGACAGTCAAAATATTATTCGATACGAAACAGAAAATAACCTATTTCTTCTCCAAACGACCTCTTAGAAAAGAAATGAGTACGTTAGAGCTGAATGATGGCAACACGTTTTTGAGTGCACAGGAAAAGCCGATGCTTTGCGTACATTCTTCAGCAGTGTTTATCGACGTGATTTGGGTAACCGTTTATAAACTGATTAGTGCAGCGCACTTTTCTTAATCTCTGTTGTGGTTAATCGGGAAATGGTCACCAAATTTATAACGCAGCTGAATAAAATTGGGTCGGTTGGTTCCGATGGTATACATGCGGCAATTCTTCAACTGCTCGTGACTGTAATTAGCCTAGCAATTGGCAAACAGTTTTGCAGCTACCCTGATCTATAGTATACCACCAGATGAGTGAAAACGAGTGGCGGTAGTAGTCATAAACAAAAAGGGTCCCAGTTCGGATGTAAGCAACTATAGACCAGTAAGCCTAACTAGCATTCTTTGCCAGTGCCTTGAAAAAATTATTCGGCACCAAATTTGTACACATTTGGTAGCCCATTCCATAGTATGCCCAGCACGGATTATGGAAGGGAAGGTCGTGCTTAACAAATCTTGATGAAATGACAATACGGCTTGATGAAGGAGAATTAGTTGAAGTATGCTACCTCAATTTTCAGAAAGCCTCTGACTCAGTGAACCACAGGTAATTTCTGCATAAGCTGAGGATGTGTGGCATCACCGGTGAAGTACATCGATGGTTAGACAGCTTCTTAATCAATCGCATCAACTACGTTAGGATTGCAGGTGTGCTCGGAGGAATCAGTGATGCTCAGTGAAGTGCTTCGAGGCTCAGTGCTTGGTCCACTACTTTTTCTTGTTTTTGTAAACGACCTAGCCTGCTTGAGTTTATTTTGATTCTTTTTTGCTGATGATGTTAAAATCCTGGGATCCGGTAGTAAAGATAGGCTTATCTCAGATTTAGAGAATGTAATCAAATGGACACAGACATGGGACTTGCCACTAAACTTAAGGAAACGCTGCGTTTTTACTACTGATTCGGTGACGATACAACTAGAAGTGGTCTACTCAGTGTGCCGAAGCGGTAAACAAGGCTCGCAGAGAATTGTACAGACTGCGCTCAGCGTTGTCATGCTTGAAGCCTTCTATCTCCATTGCCCTATATAAGATAGTCGTGCAACCTCACTTAGAATACGTGTTTAATCCCGGACGCGTGACTCGATACGGTCCAGCGCCTTGCAACTAGGATGGTTGAGGTTAAGACAGGTTACACCTATGAGTCAAGAATCAAGGACCTCGAATTGTTCTCACTAAAGAAACGGCGAGTGTGAGGCGATCTAATGGGAGCCGATAAGATTCCAAAGTGTCTCGTGGGAAATAATATTACTACATTACGGAAGCCTGCCCCTAAAACAGCTAATAGGGGTCATTCAATTAAACTTCGTTAAAGTAAATTCAGGCTGCTAGTAAGTGAGCAGTTTTTCAGCAACCGTGTGGTGAACCATTGGAATAAGCTTCCAGAGGGTATAATAAACCTCCTTAAAGTGTAATGTTCAATGAGGGAATTAGACGCTGAATGGGATACCCTGAACAAAATATTTCATTGATAAAAACTAAAAAGAAAAAAGAAAAACACGCAAAAACTGTTTTTGTATCACCAAAGTAATGTGTTGCTCAGATTCCCATCTCTTACACACCACTACCGGTTTCTGGCTGTTTGCCGTCGTCAGGTGGAGACAGTAAGATCAGGTTCAGTGAGCCTTGAAACAGTGGATTACAGGTAAACAAGGTTATACTTGTAAGCTAACTGTTATATAGGGTTCGTACAACGAACCACAACGTTCAGACACAGAATCACAAAGTGACAAACAGCCAGAAATCGGTAGTGATGTGTAAGAGATGGGGATCTGAGCAACACATTACTTTGGTCATCCATAAGCGCCTTGAGTGCTTTGACCGAGAATCACTTTGTGATTCTGTGTCTGAACATGTTGGTTCGTTGTAAGAACCCTATATAACAGTTGGCATACAAGTATAACCTTGTTTACTTTCAATCCACTGTTTCAAGGCTCACTGAAACTGATCTTACTGTCTCCACCTGACGACGGCAAACAGCCAGAAACCGGTAGTGATGTGTAAGAGATGGGGATCTGAGCAACACATTACTTTGGTCATCCATAAGCGCCTTGCGTGCTTTGACCAAGAATCACATTGTGATTCTGTGTCTGAACATCATGGTTCGTTGTACGAACCCTATATAACAGTTGGCATACAAGTATGACCTTGTATTTGTATTGTTTATGTATATTACTGCATTATTCCCTGAATCAAAAACCTCTCAACGTGCTGGTGGAGAGAACCATCATCTTACTTGTCCGATAACAGGAAGGAAGAATTTGTGAATATTACGTACTGTATAACCAATATCTAAGTGCCTGGTGCTAAACCGCATACCGCCGAAGAAAATCTAGGCGCAAGATTGGGTTTAAGCCACATTCAGCCCTGTGCAACTTGAACTTGAACTAAAAAAATTTGATGTACGAATCTCAAAATAATATTTCATACAAAATGACTGTTTGTCAAATGCGAAGTGAAAAAATGGCCTGCTAAATTTGATTCTATAGGTCATGTATATTAAAATTGACACAAATTTTACAAATGTACCACAGCAACCGACAACCTAATCAACTTATTTTCGTCTCATTATAAGTGCATAAATACACATCAGGATTCCTTTTTCAGGAAGTCTTGATTAAATTTATAATGATTACATTTCATACTCAAAATATTCTATTACACTGAACTCAACACACCTTATTATGAGTTATTCTAATCAAAACTTATTTCAACGTAGCAAAGAATTTCAACCGCGATAAATCTACCAATTTAACTTAGTAGCGTGTGTGCTATTGATCACAATATCGTCAACGTTTGATTTCTAACTTGTTTATTTGGACTTCTAGGATAGTACATTGAGATGCACACATACTGGACATTAACATTAACTTCTCGTGAAAGGATTCAGACTCATCGATTATTACAAATTAAAATTAAAATTAAAATGATGACAAATGCGAAATTCCAATAATGACTTTAACTGATAAGGTTTAACTAACAGCCATTGATGAAGAAAAATTGATAAACTATAAATAATCATAAGAAATAATTGATTATGATAGAAAATTTCAATCATAATTTACTTTTAGATTACAAATTAATGTAAACAAAAAACGTGTTTGTATATTCGATATTAGAGTTGAGATTAAATAAATAAAAAGGCGCCAAGCAGTTTTTAACCTTCAAGCTCAATCCAGGACGGACAAACAAGATTTCGCAAATGTGATACCAATTCAATGACAAAGTAAATCATTGAAATTAGAATAAACACACATTCTGACAGCAATTGAAAACGATCCTTTTTTAACATACATGATGGCTCGAATAAACTCTAAAACAAGATCATCGAATTTGTTTAAATGATTTTCAAATAGAAAAAATATTCTTCAAGTGGTTGAAACAAACACGTATATCAATTCAAAAACATACATTCAAAAACAGGATATCATAATGAATCGACAACTTTTATTTATTATAAATATTTGATTTTCAAGAGAAAACATTTTCATGCAAGTTTTGTATGTGCGAATAAAGTTCAGGATAAATTTGCTTTTATGTATCAGTATGAGTATCAAGGAGCGATAGTCGAGCTAATCGAAACGAAGGCTCAGAATCTTTCAGGGTTATGCTCGGAAACACCTGTCACTACCAGGATTGATAGGTACGGAATACAGCTGCGTGTATCTCTGAATGAAAGATCGGCGGGTTTGTAGCGATGACCGATAGCGCCATATTGATCTTTTGATTCCTTTTTATCGTTATCATCCACATTTAATTGATTTTCAGTAAGGTAACTCAGTTAACATTATTCATCTTTCAAATACCATTTGTACCTATTCAGCACACTCATAAATAACAATATAATCGTTGTCTTCTGACTTCTTTGGTTTTCTCGGAGTCAAAATTGAATGTGGATATCACTGGAACCCAAGCAGTCTCAAGATACATTCCTCAAAATGAACTACAATTTGGTTAGCCCGAACACACATTAGATTCGGTTTGACCTATACGATACGCGGTATGAACCATATTACCAATGTCGAAGACATGAAGGAAGATGAATTTACCAATCAATTCAAATTACCCGTCTTTGACATGACAGATTCACGTCTCTGGTTTGCACAAATCGAAGCTATGTTCGAGTTATACTGTTTTCAAGCGCAACGCACTCGCTTCAACCGCGTTAATATAATGATTGCAACCTTCATGGCCAGAGAAGTTGCTGGTTTTATTTTCGATCAACCTGCCACACATACTTATGATAAGTTCAAATCTGCTATTATCACTCGATTTGGTTCCACCGATGAGCTAAAATTGCGAAAAGTCCTATAAAGCGCTGAGCTGGTCGAAAGAACACATTTACACAATTTATGACATTTCTTACAGTTACAGAAAGTTGACAAACGAGTAATACGTCATATATGGTTCCAGAGGTTTATCCCAACGATTTTTACAAAGCTCTGGTTATTGTAGAAAACGACGCTTACCTAGACAAACTTGCTTGAGTCACAGATTAAGTCTATAGTATCTCTCGTAAAACACCAAATTCCAAAAAAACCACTCTTCAGTGGCCCTACTATCTGCAAATTGTACTCCAATCAACGCATTCGGCAAAGGAATTACCCATCATCGACCTCGGTCTGCGACGTCAATTTCGATGATTTTCATTGGTACTGACGTAAAAGCATCTATCCTGGGAGCCAATTTTTACTTACAATTTATTCTTTTGGTCAACATGAGTACACAAAAACTCCTTGACAATGTCACAAACATAAACGTCATTGGCTATTTGTGTAATTCACTCAAGCAAACTATTCGAGCCCCGATTCCCGATACTGCACCGAATTGCGCTTATCTCATGAGGATATCTTAAAATTCTGTGCACACGATACTCCTCTGGAGCATTTTTTTAAACACAATACTTTAACTCGTGGACACCCGGTTTTCAGTAGACCAAACAGGCTGGCGCCTAACCAACTTAAAGCTGCCCAACGAGAATTTCAGCATATGATGAAAATCGGAATAATCCTACTGTGGCATTGTGGTTAATGCTGATAAATGTCTGTTTGGTGTGAGTTCTGTCGAAATTCATGAAAACCAAATTGATAGTTCCTGTATAAAAACCTTTACCTCGTGAACTATCAACTATTCGAGATTATCCATGCCCTATCTCTATCCACCAAGTCAGAGGTTTCTTGGGTTCGGTCAACTATCATAGACATTTTATTCCATTACAACCATTGACTGACTTGTTACGTTAGAAAAAGCGTGAATTTGGAATGACTGAAAAAGCCACCAAATGGTTCGATCAACTCAAATCTGCTTCAAACAAAAATACCTCACTTACATACCTATCAACGAACCCCAATGCTCGGTTATATATCGCTACAAGATGCATCGCAAGCAGTTCTTCAACAAGAAGTAGACGATATCACCATTCACTCGTTTATTGTTCGCGTCATCTTCATTTAGATCGAACACGTCACAGTACGTGCGGTTGTGAGTAAAAGGCTATCTATTATGCTATACGACATTTCGGACCATTTGCTTGAATGCCGTTATTTCACAGTATCGACCGATCACAAGACACTGACTTTTGATTTTACTGAATTATTGGATCGATATTTGCCACGAGAAATACGCTACTTAGATTATAACTGACAATTCACGAGCGACATTAGATATCACTCCGGTTCGTTAAACACAGTTGCGGATAATTTCGCTCTGTTTCAGTTAGGTGCCGTCGACCTGCCTAGAATCGAGTTTGAACATTTAGCATGTTCGCAGCAAAATTACCCGGTAATAAATCGGTACATTACTTCAAAATCGGGTAAAATCCATAGCATTCCGATAACTTATTCCAATTCTTATCTGGCTTGTGACATGTCTGCTGGTAAAGGCCGTTCAATTGTTCCTTCAAATTTGAGATTAAAGGATTGAAGGATTTATGCTTACAAAAGCTCATACTCTACAACAACACAGGATTACAGTATGAATATGAAAAATATAATAGTATAAAAGAAATATCAAATGTAAGGCTCACGATTGATTTTCTTTTGCATGTGTAATTCCAATTTCGCTTTAAAAATCGCCAGGCAAGGAGAGTCCACCACATGTTGTGGTTGGGAATTCTCAAGAACGTTAGCGAGAAAAACGAAAAAAATGACTCCGACACTCAATATGGGGACTGGGATCGTGAAATTATAAGGTATTTCCGCATGTCAGTTTTCCAACACACACATCAAACAAGTGTTTTAATGGATGTCCTTCGGTCGACACAGTTCTATAGGTCAGAATGATATCGCGTCGTATCCTCCTTTAGGTATCTTCACATAAACCAGGAGGTCGCAATTTTTCAATGTTCGGAACATTGCGATGACCCATTACTAACTTTGTTGCTATGTGATAGATTGTATCAAACTGAACAATATCTTTTCGCAGCCAATGAGTCCAGACCTCTAACGCATAGGACGAAGGTAGACGTTCATTATCATTGGTAATGTTACTCTCAAGAATCTTCAAAATATTCTTCGAAAAATACCAAACAATCAGTTGGCCTGTCGATATATATTCTGACAGTGCATCGTGCTCTTTTGCTCTCCACTTATCCATACTCCAAGATCTTTTTCTAACGAGCTTCTGGCCAAGTTTTCAGTACAGTATTCGAGCCTTGACATGAATTATCACATCCTCCATTCAAACCTATTTGAAAGCTGATTAGCTCTTGCACCAAGATTTGCCTCCTAAGTGAAAAGAGCAAATCCAACATCACACCAGCAGTTCCCCTGATGTATTTCCACCTGATACTAAGAGCTTTCAACTCGGGCACTTGGAGGTCTCTGGTCCATTAGCGTTCTCTATCGGTTTTTCTAATATGTTGACCTGCGTCCAACACTTTACATGTTGGTCATTGACCGCAGTCATTCCTGATATCAGTTCAGAAACGGTTGTGAAAGCATTCGTTTAACATTGGATCAGCACTTTTGGCGTACCGAACACTATTACCACTGACAAAGGTTCCCAATTTCAGTCAACGCTTTTCAGGAACTGAATAAAACACTCGGTACGCATGATATACGGCTTACCATTCTTCGTCAAATGGCTTTATCGAGAGATTTCACCGGCATCTTGAAACCGCAATCATGAGTCACGGGAAATCGAAGTGTTGGTCCGAGTGATTGCCCTAGGTGCTTCTTGTTATTCGCACTACAGTCAAAAAAGACACGGGATGCTTAGCTGCTGAAATGGTGTACGGGAATACACTCAACCTATCTGGCGAAAATCTGACATATTCCGATTCGCCATTAGATCTTACAGCTCCACAATATGCCAGTCAGCTCCAAAGCTTCATGAACTCAATACGAGCTATCTCAACTCGCCAACATGCTCAACCGTTCTACATCCCAGCGGAATTTTCTACCTTCGACTTTGTATTTGTGCGTGCCGATCATGTACGTTGACCACTTTAACCACCATAAACTAGTTTGTACAAGGTTCTGGTATCCATTGTATCCCAAGTATTTTCTGATTGGCCGGAATGGATCACAAGAACCAAATCCTCATAAGTTACTCCACAGATGTCAAACCGAGACCAACAGGATTCCTCATCCGTTTCACCTGAAACCACCCTTAACACTGATTTTCCTGTTAAACCCCAATTACCTCCTCAAACAACCCAACTCCAACAGACAAACACGTCTTGGTATTGAAGTCCACTTTCTCTCATAGTTTGATCATTTCACAACCTAATGCTTTCTTTGATCGTCATGTTTTGTTCCTGAAGCTCTAAAGGGGAGTTTCGTAGTGATTTGTACAGTCTCGCAATATTACGATCCATTACTCGCTATCCACTACATCACCGAAAAGTAAAAAAATTGATGTATGCTGCATGTCTAATCGAAAGAAAAGACGATAAACAGCAGTTAATTTCGACAAAAACGGAAAAATTGGAAAAGAAACGCTTTTTATATGTTTCCAATAGATTTACACAATATTTTTGCTATTTGACTTGAAATAGGGAGAAAGTTTATCTTAATGGTAATGCTCCGTTAAGAGCATCTGCCACCGTTCGTCCAGCCCATATGTGGTTCTGGTTCCAGTAACATACTCTGCATGGGCAGCACCCATCGTTGTCGTTAGGAAGCCGAATGGATCCATGCGAATCTGCGCCGATATTTCAACAGGTTTGAATGCCGTTCTGGAAACTCACCACTATCCATTGCCTGTCGCAGATGATTTGTTCACAATGCTCAATGATGTTCCTACTTCACAAAGCTTGACCTAGCTGACGCCTATCTGCAGGGTTGATTCGTATGAAGCACAGGCGTGTATACATGTAAATGGATAATGTGAGAGGTTTCATTACCGAGAGGTAAGATATTTAATGCATGTTGCATGTCCAATCGAATGAAAAGACGATGGGCAGCAGTAAAATTCGACAGAAAAACGAAAACCTTGGAAAAGAAAAGATTTTTTGTTTCAAAAAGATTTTCCCAAAATATTTTTGATGTTTTTTGACAGTAAATAGGGAAGGATTTAATCATAAGGGTAATGCTGCGGAAGTAGCATTTGCCACCGTTCGTCTAGCTCATGTTTAAACCTATTTACTCAAACTGAAAAACCTAGTTCCACGAGTTCCATGCGTTCAGTCCACGGATGCTAAAGGAGTGCTTTCAGGATTCCAGCCCGGTGTGATGTTCACTTAGCTGGAGAATGTGCTTCCGTGCACCAACCAGAGGAGAGAAACGATAAACGTCGTCGAAATCGAGTCAGCTTATACATTTCACAACTTAAAAGGTACCCATAATATCTCCCCTAAGCTGCTTCCTCTGAAGCGAGAAAAATCCTTATGCTAAGATACGATTTTCAGAGTTGGTGCATGTTAACCCATCGATAATGCGAGTGGTCTGATTTCGTACATTTTCTGGGTGCACTATATCCTACTATATCCTGATGCTTCTTACTAATGTGTTGTGAAGGGTTTACACATCAGCTTTTTTGCATGTGAGGTCTGAATGCAGTCAAAAGAGTTCCCTCCTGGCCCTTCGAGTCGCAGCAGCACATTGGTCGGCCCACTTAAAATTTGCTGGAACTATGATTCCAAATTCTTTAGTAGATTTTACCCCACGGAGCTCCATGTGGCTTAGGGACGTGAGTACAATCATGCTACCTGCCAGTATAACAGACAAGTGACAATTCTCTAGGTTAAAGGCAAGGTCCCTTTTATGCGCCCATTTCGTCACAGCTCCTACTTTATTTATCATGAAAAAGTTATCCGACATACCAACAATTTTTTCGTTGTCAGCAAACACAATAGGGCGAGCTCTTCTGGATAGCTTGATCATTAATGGAGATGAGGAAAATCCAGGAACCAAAGATTAGGTCCTGGGGAACTCAACTCTTTATATTCGCACATGCGGAGTATGTATCAACTACCTGATAATAAAGGAACGGTCACTAAGTAATGCGCGAATCCAGCCCAGTAGGTATCGTGATACGTCTATGCCTGAGAGTTTGAGAAGCAAGATCCTGTGGTTCACTGAATCAAATGTCTCACTAAAGTCAAGATAGAAGACTTCTACCGTTAGATCATCATTCATCCTCTTAGTGACCTCGTTTAGACAGCAAAGAAAGTTTTCAGACATGTGCGGCATTCAGTAGAGAATGTTTGGTTAGGTATCCACAAATGTCGTCGCAGATCAACCATTCCATAACCACACATAGTACATTAAGGAGAATCAAGAATCAAGAATCAAGATTTTATGGTGATAAGAAGCTAATGCTTTACACGTACCATTGGATGACAACTATTTCAAAATGAAAAACTTAATCAAAATCACATTGGTATTATTTTTCTGGGTTCATGTTGTTTCAACACACCGGGCCAAATTCAGGGTTTTGTTTGACGTATGCATCCAATTTCGATTTGAAAACATCAATTGTCGTTGCATTCACAAGGAGGCTAACCTGGCGGTAATTTTGATCCGCGAAGAAGCTTCAACTATATGGATGAGCATAACAGCGGCTGTTCTCCAGTCCAACAGAAGGGTGCCCTGTCTGAAGGATGTTCCAAAATGTTCTGTGATCGGCGCAGCTGATATAGGAGCTAGCAGTCTTACCATTCGTGGATGGATGTTATCGAAACCTGCAGACTTGTTGTATTCTAGGATGGCCAATATGTTGTCGACATTGTATACCTCGAATATAATGTCGCTACAAAGATGGTGTTCAGTGAGTGCACACTGAAGTTATGGCGCAGAGACGTTCTTGTTATTATTATGACGTGGCACGATTTAAGAAGGCAAGAAAAACAAGTGAGCCTTATCTTTGCTTCAGTGACGGCAGAGCCATCGTCTCTTCACAAGTTATCTAATCTTTTCCATTTTAAGATTTAAATTGAACGTAGCTGTAGTATCATTTTGGATGAATATTGGCCTATTGGGCTAGTCTCGTTTCGAATTAGAATTTTGCAAAATTATTTTGGAAACTAAGTTATTTCGCGCTTCCATGTAATGAGCTCAAGTCCCACTTGAGGGGATGTACGCTACGTGAGACTGAAGCTGACCAACATTGAGGTTTACCATTTTGCGAACGGTTACGTAAAGAGCGAATCGATCATGAATTCGAATGATTTTTTATTGATCTACCTCCACATCTCCTACACACTGTCAATGTTTTGTAATTGGAGTAGCGCTACTGCCTGCAGTAAAACAGCAGGGTCGATCCAATGAAAGCATCTAGATAGCTTAATTTGGGGTTTACGAAAAGACCAGAGTATCTCTCAGGCTAACACGACATGGTCGCTCTTTCTGAGTGGTGGAAATATGACCAAATTCTCTATACTGATTTCAGCACTTAGAATAACTAGGTCGAGAGTAGATGAAGACTCACACCCTTGGAATATAGTTGGTTCGTTGACGTGTTCGTAGGCTGCATGGAAGTATAGCCAGTCCAGAAAGTTGTTCACGTTCCATGGAGCATGTGAGGTTTTGTATTCCAGGTTATTTCGTGGTTACTAAAATTAGCGAAGATAACAACATGTGGTGCTATGGTCTTTAGAAAGGAAAGCTTGATTTGCAAAAGGGCATCTTCTTTCAAACTAGTGTTTGGAATACGGTTGAAGCAGTTTTCCACTATATGCGTGCATCCATGCATGAGTTAGGCAGATACTATCTACACGTTCGTACTAAAATAGAATTACTTTTCACAAGAAGAATAGCATGATTAATAAGGAGCAGTGCCCCTTACAGAGAGGTTGATCGATTTTTACGACGTGAAACCTATCAGTAGTTGCAGCTGGTACGTGGTGATCTAGAGACAACCATGATTATATTTGCGACTACTCATCCGTGCCAAGCACATCGAACTATTCAAAAAGTTGATCACGACGGTCCATAATGGAAGCACTGGACTCGAGTTTCGCTCTTATTTGAGCTGATCAGCAGTGCATATCCTCCGATTCGGGTGGGACTCTAACCCCCGACCATCACAATTGTAGTCCCATGCCTTAACGACTTAGGCTACCGTCCACCGTTTGACTGATCGCAATTAAGCGTTTATGAACTGTTCTCCGTAAAACCCACAATATTGTATTGGGTGTCGTCAAATAAACAAACAAGTTTACTAATTTTTTTCTAATGCTACTAGTTTTTGTATAGAAGAGAAGAGCACAATTAAATTGGACCGGACTCCCATTCTTAGGGCAACTCAAGAGCTATTTGTCCTCGGGCGTATTACCCGATGCTTTTTCAGGTTTTTTGAAGGCTTTATTTGATCAGGAAATACAGCGTTTTTTGAAATGGATGACAACTTCTAGCATCCAGTTTCATCTTTGTTGTCCTAGTCACTGCAGCTCAACCACGATTCTTACTCTAAGGGATGTAGCGCGACGGTGACGCTTTTCAATTTTGGAGTACAATTTTCTTGTGTTAGCTTCATCGTCACACTACTGTTATTTACAGCCTTTCTTCTCGGGAGTGAATACGGTGAACTACGATTTACACCTAACTTCGACCTTCAAGATCTAATTGGACCAACTGTTTTTTTGTGGGGTGGGGTGTCAGGTTGCACAAGAATTTAATTTCAATGAGGTAAAGTTTTGCAGCTTTGGAGAGAAAGTAGTCGCGATCGTACTGTTTTCCCAATTCGACTACAATTTGCCGCGATGATCTGGTAGATGAGTCGTTTAGATCAACTCTCCATCTGCGAAACGGTAAACTCGCTCCAGATGAGTAGCAAGGTGCATGCCTGAAGCACTGATTATGTCGATGATCTTCCAGCGGTTACTTTCCGTACGATTCTGTGAGTCTCGGATGAAAGGCTCAGCATACGTCAATATTGAGGCATTATTAAACCCTGTTAGGCTACTTTGTTTTATTTATTGCAGCTTAGCAACCACTTCTGCTCATTTGTTTACTTAACGAAAATGTGCGCTAGTTAGGCTAGTTGGACCACCTCACTTTGCCCTAACGTGCTTCCATGAAGAATTTGGGGGACAAAAGCATGGCGATGGTATTGCCTTCTGTGGTCACATTGGAGTGTTATGCTCTCTGGAAGTTGACGGGACCACACACCTAGCTACTTCATAAAAGGTTTTGGTTTCTGGAAGGGATGTAGAGTAGAACGGTGACGTTCCTCAAGACGCTTTCGCTCCTTAACAAAATTTGCTACGGACTTAATGCAGTCGGCGCATAGCCATGTAAGCCGTCGATGGGAGGCATAAACCTTAAAGTGAGTTAACGACAGTACAGAGCATTTATGATGTGCCCAACGTATGCACATGTCGCACTCTATGTCTTTAGAAACCATTTTCTTGGAGGTAGAGTAGAGACAAAGAAGTTTTTTTATCATTTTGCACATTTAATTGATGAACTCACATAATAAATGAATTTCTAACATTTGAGCAGCGTGTTTATTCATAGATTTATTGATAGATTATATGCGGGTAAAAAGCTGTGATTTACAAGACCCACAAAAATTTACATCAAGCCGAATGGTAAAACATATCAATATATTGTTTGAGATTATTGTCAAACGCAAAAATCATACTTGTCCATATGGGCATCTAGTGATTTCTTGAAAACGTCAATGGTCCCAGATTGTACAACGTGAGTAGGTAAACTGTTCCACAATTGCACATTGCGACGGAAAATGCATATTTGCGAAAGTTTAAGCTGCTTTGCTGTTGGTAAAGTTAAGATTTGTGAGCACGCAGATGTGTGTTATGGAAGAGATGAAACAAACGACAACAAGGATGATTTGTTTGATTAAGAACTGTCCACGTAAATATTAGTGCTCCTCGTTTCCATCTGTATTGAGCCAAATGCATATTCAATATTTTAAATCTTTTTTCGTATGGATAATAAGAAAGACTTAGGACGAGTTTTGTAGCTCTGCGATGTGGAGTTTACAATACTGATTATCTGTTTTCAACGAAGGAACCCATACCGGTATAGCATATTTGATATGAGGGCGGATGTAGGTTAAAATCAATTTGCAGACAATGCTGGGGTCAAAGAAACCTAGGACTCTTCTAAGGTGACCCAAGTTGCTTTCAGCTTGGCTGGCAGCGAGTCGACATTGCATTGAGTTTCCTATGTCAGATTGGATAATCGCGCCTAAATCTTTTCGGAGGAGGCGGGTTCAATAACAGTACGACCTAGATAATATTCTTTGTTCAACTTGCTCTTAAGCGACAATAGGCTGCATTTTGAAGCATTCAGTGGCATTTCTTTGTCCAGGTACCTGGTATAATTCATATCTAGATCCGGTTGCAGGTTTTAAATGTCGGCCGTGGAGTTCATCTTGCGCCAAATCTTTTCGTCATCAGCAAAAATAAGCACCGACGACTGCACTAAAGTAGGTAAGTCGTTTATACACTCAAATCTCAGTACTACGCCACCCGTTGGAACCGAGCAAGAGTGGCATAGTAGCGAGAGTGGCATAGTAACGAGGTTTTGTAAAAACGGCTTTATTTTCTGAAGTCCATCATTTATTTGCTCAATCGATCGATCCAAAGCTCTTAGAAATCGTTGACTGACGCATCTTCTTTCGTCGGATCTCGTTTATCTCGTTGTCTAGCCGATAACACGCTTGCATCAGTCTCGTCCAGGTTGAAGTCTTCATCTGCAGAGAACTGCATGAGTAAGGGCCGGATAACCTGCAAATGCCAATCAATAAGGGATTGGGAATCCACCGCCCCAGCTTCGCCCTGTACTGTCTTGAACGTGTCGCCATTGTGCTTCTTGAAGCAGTCTAACCAACCGTCGCTCGCCATGAAGTCTGAGATATGCATCAGCTCGGCCAGTTTTATCGCCTTCTCCTTGATCAGATCGCCGCTGACAGGCAGATTCAGTCCTATTGCTTGCTTCAGCCACATCAGCACTCCCTCCTCAAACTTCGAGTCGTGAGGCTGCGTCAGCTTCATGCGCTTCAATGAAACTCCTGCTTTGATTGCAGCTTCAATTGCATTCTTCTTGCTGAGAATGCCGTTCACGGTGGTTCTCTTAACTTCGACGCCTCATTTCATGCTAATCTCCCTCGCCAACTTGGACTGATTCGGCTCCTTCTTCGCAGCATCGATGATCTAGAACTTCTCCTTCAGCGTAAAGTCGGTTCGCTAACGTTTCTGAGCTGACATTATGGGTTGAATAGTTTGAAAAATAACGATGTCACTGTCGTGAGTGTCTGTTTGTGAGCGCGCTTTCGTGGGTCTATCTATCGATACTTAAAGCAAGAGTAGGAAAGAGGCTAGTCGTTGTGCGTGAGATGATTGGCTTGTTGTAGCTGGCGTCAGGGAGAAACATCGCGTGTTTGACCTTGAATCAGGCTGACTATATGCCTAAAATGCGCAAAAATGCACTTTTAAATAGACACAGAATAGTGGACTAGTAGCGAGAGTAGGGAGTGGCATAGTATAATTATTTTGTATTGAATTTTGTCGGGACCGAGCAAAAGTGGCATAGTAGCGAGAGTGACATAGTAACGAGGTGGCATAGTACCGAGATTTGAGTGTATATATTAAAAACAAAAGCGGTCCGAGAACCGATCTTTGTGAGACACTACGGGCAACTGTAATCGACTCGGAGAGTTCAATTTCTACTCTCATGGGATATCAACCATTCTTCGTTCAATGCAAGGAGTTTGCCCTGTACTCCGTAGGTGAAATTATTCGACGAAAGTATTTCGTGATCAACACGATCGAAAGCTTTGAGATATCGATATAAATCACGTCCACGGTGTTGCCGGCATCCAGTAGATCAGACCAGGCTTCTTTCAGCAAATAGCAAGTTTGGCAGGCAAGATCGTTTTATCCTGAATCCATGCTGTGCCTCGGAGATTAAATTATTTATCTCAAAGTGATTCCGCAAAGCATCAGCTATGATGGACTCCATCACTTTAGATAGCCCTGGTAATAATGATATCGGACGAGAGTTTGGTGGCTTTTTTTCTCTCGCCACTATTGTAAATGGGACTAATCAGGGCAGTTTTCCAAATTTCTAGCGCGAAGCTCTGCTCAAACATCATCGTGAACACGTCAGACGTCAAAATTGAAATTCTGAAGACAGATTCCCGTTTCAACATTCCGGCGGTCGTTGCCGTGTTTGCACAATGCTTTGGTATTCATAACGAATTTTTAGACTAGACTGATTTAGTAATCTTTTCAATCTTTTCGAATGAGGCATACACGCTTATTTCGCAATAAGGTGTAGTTGCACAAAGTTAGCCCAGACGGATCGTACAAGTATTTGTACCAGGCCTTGTCACACTTACACATCCATTTCCAAGTACTGATTGTGAGATACTGTTTGGACGCTTTTTGTTGCCTATTATTTTCACATCTGATGATAAATCAATGATAATACGGAGTTGGCTGTAAAAAGTTTCCCAGATTTTTTAGCTGATTTGATTTCAAGGAAATCCCATCGATTTGCAGTAGCAAGAGCTCGGAGCAAGTCATAGTTCACAGTTGTATACGTTCGTTGAGTATTTCCTACTGGTTCGTATTGATAAATAAATTTCATGACAACATGATCACTTAATCAGAGTGGAGCTGTATAGAAAACAGATTCTATCAAGAGTACTTCGTTTGTAAGCATTCGGTCCAGGGTAGATGGGTTTGTTTAGATCGAAATAGTTTTGTTTTTTGTACAAGGTTGTAAAGAGGGTTGCAATTATTTATATCTAGAAGAAAGCTATTGAATGAATCGTCACTTGTAATGTGTGTTGCAAGTGTCGGTACATTAAAATCACCGAGGAGAAGCGAATGTAAGTATGTGAGCTTCAATGTAAAACGTATTGCATTATAGAGAACAGTTTAAGCGGCAGATGATAAAGAAGGGGGCAATAAATCAATCCTGAGAGGCACTCACGTTTGTCATGCAAGCCAATAGAACAGAACAATGTATCAGGGACATCTAGCTCAGGGGAGAAAAGTATAGTGCAGTTGATGCTTTCATATAAGTAGAGGAGGACAACGCCACAGTTTGTTGCTCGATCTTTTCTGTAAATCATCATGTGTGGGATTTTGAGTTTAGAGCCGTTTATAGAATTACTCAACCAGGTTTCTGTCACTGCAATCAAATTCCAAGACGCAACGGTCACACGTGAATAGAGTTCAGTGAACTAGCCCAGAAAGCCCTGAGCATTAGTGTGAGAGCATGATAGAGATTTGATTTTTGTTTCACATGAAGAACTCATAGGACTGGATTAGCCGATCCAAAATTAATCGGCTCCTACAGTTTTTTGTCTCAGGTGCATTTGATTGACTTGGTAGCGAAGTCATTTCACGAACAATAGTGTTCGTGCGTTTTATGTCATATACAGCCAGAATACGAATTTCAGGAGGTGCGAATTTTTAGCAGTGATACCACGCCTCGAGTATTCTATCCTTCATATCATCTGTGCAGAATGATATTTTGAGAAGAGAAGGCTGATGCTTTTCCCTTTTCGGTTTAAGGCGCATAACATGAGTCGTTATTGTGTCCTTTAAACCTAGGATCTCTTGTAAAAAATCTCCATTCACTGCAATCGTGTTGCAGACGTTTACTGGATTCTTCTTCGTTCGAACTGGGTACACTATGAACTATAACAGCTCTGTAATTCATAGCCTCTTTTGCTAGTTCTGGATTAGTACGACGAATTTGCCGTTCTTCCCACGAAACTTCCGGAAATATCCGCACAGCCGATTTATTTACAACTAAGAGGGATGAGGCGAGTAACATATTTTCTACATCTTGGACTGACATTAGCACCGTAAGCAATGTTATCAATGTCTTGTTCATTGCTTGTCAGAACGAGGTCTGAGAGTGATCGTGCATCAGTTGCGCGGTATCGGGTATTACATACCATGTGATTTTAACGAGGAATATGGTCCAATAACTCATTAAATGCTCGTTCGATGGAGGATCCCCGCACATCATACGATAATCTGCTATATCTAACTTACAATGGTATTAAAATGCGCATTGCAAATCGGTAACTCGGCTTGCTCGTCACCCAAAGTCCCCAAAGCAAGACAAACCACGTTTGCTCAGGATCACTTTTGCCAACGAAAGGGAAATGGAAAATGTCCTACCAAATTCGTGTTTGCTCCGAACACAAAGTGACTCACACCACCGTATATATGCTGACGTACATTGGTGGTAAAGAAAACGAACAACGAAAGGTCGGGATCAAGCAGCATCAAGCAGTATTATTCTGCACTAAGTTCCCAAAAATACAGGAGCCACAACGGATTATGAAAGAAAAAAGCACGATCGTAAACAGTGGTCATTTATTGCCGAGAATATCGGCTCCTCAAATTCTGTAGTCGTCGACACATACCGAATACCCTGCTCGCTGAACTATCAAGGAAAATGCTCAAATCCAATTAAGATTACATTTTTGTCAAGTAGTATAGCAGATGCTTTCAGATCCGTACTAAAACTATTCAGAAAAATATTACCTGATAACGTGAGATTTTGCAATCCCAGAGTCGTTGATGCTGTCAAATTGCAGCGTTTAATTGCATCCGGGACTGGCACAAAGTCGCCAGCGAAAATATCTCAACTTGTTTCAAAAAAACTACAAAAGTCTGACGTCGACAGCTTCGGACCCATAAATACTGTTACAGACTCGTTGTTACATGCTAAAAGCTCAATAAAGTGTCTCTATACGAATGTCCAAAGTTTGTTTTATAAATTGGCTAAACTAACCGAGCTGTGCAAACGGTACTCACCAGACTGAAACCTGGTTTCAATCCTGTATGAATGAAAGCGAACAGTGGATCATAAACATGATACTATTACGGAACGATCGTGCACGAAAATGTGGCGGTGTTGCTCTATACTGTCATGAATGTCTTCATTGAATCAAGACTCACGATCCCAAACTCGAATATGAAGATTCCCTCTGGTGTAGCCTTACGCAGGACTCACAGGACAACTGCATCATTAGCAAAATATATCGCCCTCCGTCTTCGACGGTTGCTCAAAACGAAAGGTTATTAGAGGCTCTACACTATGCCGGAGAGATGCGAAACTCCCAATTACTGGTCTTGGAGGATTTCAACCTTATTCATCTTTTCAACAGATCAGATCATCCTCTACACGCACCTGATCATAAATTCCGTGAGCTGATCGACATGATTCCACTGCATAACCATGTGCCCGACTTACTCACAGAAGAGGATCAGAGTCACCGTCCGTTTTAGATTTAATCCTTTCCTCCGAGACAAAAGCAGTTGAGGGTGATGACTATATTGCCCATCTCGGTCGGAATGATCATCTTGTGTTAAGCTTTGAATATGTATGCAGCGCTGGACGCGTGTGTGAGTCCGCAAAAACTATTCAAAAGGATCGACTACGTGCGTTAACGTGACGCGCTTGGGTTAGTAAATTGGCGAGTGCTTGATTATCACAACAAGGAAACAAATTGCACCGCACTCACCGAAAGACTTCAGTAAAACATATCGAAATTCGCGATTTGTTGATGAATGACGGGTAAGCGACTTTCGTTTTAAGGTTCGTAGTCGCAAGAAAAAATGGATCGGGCAAGGAACTCTGCTTGGGTTCAACATAGAAATACCAGGACCGATGCTTATTGGCAAAAATTTCGCAGAATTCGCAATAAAGTAAACACTCTCATCAAGGAAGGCAAGCAAAATTCCCATCGCTTTCTATCTTTGACTGGACCCAAGCGATTGACGAAGGAGCTAGCATCCATGCTTGCTATCTGGATATGTCTAAAGCTTTTGACAGAGTTGTTTACTTTTGACTACTACAAAAGCTAAAGCAGATGGGTATCAGCGGACAGCTACTCGTATTGCTTGAAAGTTACCTCAGTGGGCGCAAGGCGATCATTCGAATCAACTGGGTACAATCACATGTTATTGATGCCTCTAGTGGCGTACCGCAAGGTTCAGTCCTCGGGCCAGTACTTTTCTTGGTTTACATCAATGACCTACCAGAGACGCTCTCATGCAAGGATTCTCTTTGCTGATGATATTAAACTTTGGACGCAGATAAAATCAACTGCGGACTGTGTACAGCTGCAATGTGATCTAGATGCTCTCCACGAATGGTCGGTACGGAATAAGTTGACATTCAATTTTCAAAAATGCAAGGTGTTGCAAATTGGTAAGAGATTCCAGTACCCATATCACTTTGGGCAGACAACTTTGAGCTGGACTGAGTCGGAAAGGGATCTTGGAGTCTGGGTATGCGGCAGCCTGAAAAACAGCCTGCATTGTGAGGTCATCTACAAGCGTGTTTTCAAGCTTCTAGGTATGCTGCGACGGATTTTCAGAACATTCTTGCCTGGAACGTTGCCCACCATCATGAAAGCCTACTTAATTCCAACCATGGAACATGCATCACAAGCTTGGAATCTGTGGTTAAAAAAGGATATATTATTGCTTGATAAAATATACCATCGTGCAACCAAACACGTAAGTGGTTTCCGGAAACGAACGTCCTAGGAACTATTGCAATAACTGAGACTCCCCACTCCCCTTCAAAGAAGCCTTCGAAGCGATGTTATACTAACATACAAAATATTAAATACCCCGCATCGTCCTTTAAAGCATTTATTCGAATACCGTGAGTCACGACATACACGCAGCCACTCAGCGACACTACAAATTTCCCACTCCCGTATCAGCTGTCGCCGATATTTTTATTGTCTACATGTCTGTTTCCTTTGGAATGCCCTCACCGAAATTCTGGTCATCGCTCCCAGCGTCGAAACTTTCATTCGAAATTTGGATACTAATTTGTTGCATAACGATTTAGGACGCATGTAACCTTTTGGTTACATGAACTTCGCAAGTCATTTTAAGCTAATTCTAACTGAATTTTCCGAATATTTTTTGCACGGCGGCATACAGAATTTTGTCAACTGTAGGGAGGTTTTCTTCTTTGTTCGCAATCATCATTGACTTGTCCATAGTGAAAGAGAAAGTATGTGCTGGTACGGGTTTCGAACGTATCCTCATAATTCGCAGTTTTGTGAGCCGAATAAAAATCGTGTGAAAGTCTCAGTTATTATAAATTTTGTTCCAGTATAAACTTAGTCATGCCTACAAAGACAGTATGTAAAAAATTGGAATAAATCAGAAAATCTTCGAAATGCGTTGCGTTTAAATAGATGTAACCTTTATGTTACATCCGGCAGAAGTCACCTGTTGGAAGTGTCTCACGACCGTGTAGCGCTCATTGTTTCCATGGCAGATCGCACGATCGATAACGGCGGACACTTACTCATACGCCCACGACCCAGATCTTCTCTGATAGGCATCCATGGTGACCTTCAATCGTGCACCCCGTTGACTGATTCATTTCCTCGGTCAGACCATTCGTGTTTCGTGGATATACAGTCAAGATTTGTGTCCTCATTTTCTCAGTAAGTTCTCGATCGTTATTGTGCTGTACGGTCATTTAACTAATCTGTTAAATTCGTACATGTATGTAGGCAATGCCCATTTGATAACTATGATTTATCTATGATCCACATAAATTTACAATCATAGCATTCTTATTCCAGCATCGAAATGTCGAGTGAAAAACCGGGTCCCAGCAATCTCACATCTTCACAGGAATTTCACTTGACTGAATAAGAAACAGCTCAGGACAAAATAAAAAGTCTTCTCTGTAAAACATTTCTGTCGATGGATGACGACGTGAAGTTTATCCTTTGTCCTAATGGTGACGTGTCCGATGAAGATTTCGACTTGCCTGTGTTGACTGAGGCGGAGGAGGAGGAAGAGACTGTCATCCAGCAGCTCCAGCTCATGTGGAATGTCGAAACAGAAATCGCGACTGAAAATGATGTGCTCGAATCAAGTAGGAGCGATAGACGAGAAATAACGTGGAGGAACGAGGAATTCTGTCCTCCTGAAGATATTGAATGGAAAGATATACTTTCTGTTGACGAAGAATGATGATCATTTTCACCGATTTCCTTTTTTAAGTTGATATTCGACAATTCGGCATTCGAGACAATGGTTTACCAAACCAAAATTTATGCAATGCAGACCGCTGGGAAAGAGTTGCGAATTGACAATACGGATATGAGAACTTTCGTGGGGATCACACTCCTAACTGGTATAATCAAAGTTCCTAGTTATCGAACTTACTGGAAAAAAGGCTTAAGCCTCAAAGCAGTTTCGAGTAATATGAGTCGAGACAGATATGAGGAGATAAAGCGCTATCTTCACTTTAATGATAACATTTTGCAGAAGGAAGATGGCAACAAAGATGACAAACTATTCAAAATTCGACCAATTATGGATTCCATCAAATCGAACTGTCAGAAACTTCCACAAGAAGAACATCAAGCCGTGGATGAACAAATCATTCCTACCAAAGCGCATATCTCCTTAAAACAATACAATCCAAGAAAGCCACATAAATGGGGGTATAAAGTCATATCTAGAGCAGGATCGAGTGGCCTTATTTATGACTTCGAGATTTATACGGGGAAGGATCGGAAGAAGGAAGATGTCGAAGTTGGAGTGTCATCAACCTACGCATATCGGCTTGCAGAAGGTATGCCCAAGTACAAGAACTACAAGTTCAAGATTCAAGATTCAAGAATTTATGGTCACAAAAAGCACATAGCTTCACAATTACCATATCATAGTATATATGCGTTCAATAAGAGGTATGAAACAACAATTATACGATGTCACTGGAGTCAAGTAATATGCTTACCCTGAGTCAATACACAGGCATCGTCAAGTCGTTATGTAACAAATAAGTGTCCAAGTTTCGAGTGAATGTTTGATAACAAACCAATTCACCTACTTTCTTCCTATGCGGGAATAGAGCCGGCTGATACAGTGATGAGATGGGATCGAAAACAGAAGTCATATGTAGAAGTTGGTAGACCTTTCGTTGTAGAAGTATATAACAAATTCATGGGGGAGTCGATTTGTGCAATATGTTGATCGAACTTTATCGTACCGATTTCAAGTCGAAGAAATGGTACATGAGGATTTTTTCTATCTGTTCGATCTGAGTGTGGTAAATGCTTGGTTGTTATACCGAAGGACCTGTGATTTCATGAGTTCAACAGGAATGTGTCTCTCTGACTTCAAAGAAGACATAGCAATCGCTCTAATGACTCCGCCCGTAACTCCAAGAGGAAGGCCAAGGTCTACAACAAACATGCAGCAACCGGCACAGAAGATGAGCAAAATCTCTCGCCCAGTGAATTCAGTCCGTTTCGACAAAGTTGGACATTTTCCGCTCATCTCGAAAACCAGGAAGAGATGCAAGCACTGTGTAAAAGGATTGACTAAAGTGAGGTGTCAAAAATGCGATGTAGGTCTGTGTCTGACCTACGACAAAACATGTTATAGAGGCTATCACACAAAAGTACAATGCAGTGCCATAAGGAAATGACGCCTGAAAACTGATGACTTCTGCCGGATGTAACCAATTGGTTACATTTTGTTATTTTCTCAATTATGTGAATATCACAAACTTTTTATATTATTTGTGTTATTTCACCCCTGGGCAACTCGTTTCCGAAGAAAAATATATTATTTTGGGTTAGAAAATAATTCAGGCATGAAAGGGTTAAAACAGAAAAGTTAACTCTTTCATGCCTGAATTATTTTCTAACCTGAAATGAAATATTTTTTCTTCGGAAACGAGTTGCCTAGGGGTGAAATAACACAAATAATATAAAAAGTTTGTGATTTTCACATAATTGAGAAAATAACAAAATGTAACTATGTAATCGCTGTTGTCTAACGAATCTTCTCATAGCATTAGACGACTGGATGAAGTAATTGGATAGAAGTTCTTGTATTCAAATCGGTTACATAGACATTTCAAAAGCTTTTGACAGAGTCAATCACCATTTGTTTCATCAAAAAACTGATACATTTTGGAATAAGTGGTCCACCCCTCTCATGGATTGGAAGAGTTAAAATAAACGAAGTGCTATCGCAAAAGATCAAAACCACCAACGGAGTCCCACAATGGATTCGTGTTAGGACCGCTCCTCTTTTTATTATACATGGTTGGTTTAGCCCCGCACCTCATATCATCCAAAATGGCTCTGTTCGCGGATGATGTGAAAATTTGGACGCCAATCAGTTCTGCAATTTAATTTGGACAACGTGTCAAATACGGTAAAGTAAGATGCTCCAGCTTGGAACTGAAAACTTGACTTTGAGCTCGTTGGAAAAAGATCTTGGAGAATGAATTAGTGGAAACCTGAAGTGCACAGTTCACTGCCAGAATATATTTCGAAAGGCCAACAGATTGTTAGGTATCTTTCGACGAATATTTCGAAGATTTTTGTTGGTAACGTTACCAAGGATAATGAACGTCTACTTAGTCCATACGATGGAGTGTGCCGTAAATGACTTGGCTCCTTGGCCTCAAAAAGATATTGCTCCTTTTGATAAAATCTATCACATAGCAACAAAGTTAGTGATGGGCATTCGCAATGTTCCGTACACTGAAAGATTGTGACGTCTGGGTCTATGTCACTTTACAAAATGAGGATATGGCGCGATATTAATCTGAACAGTAGAACTGTGTCTACCGAATGACATACGCTAAGACGCTTGTTTGATGTGGGTGATGAGAAAGTGACACGCGGACATACCTTATCCCTTTACGTTCCAAGTTCCCGCATTGATTGTCGGCGGTGTTTCTTGCCGTACGTGCTATATTTCTTTGAAATTACCTACCCCAACATGTGTTGGGCTCGCCTTGCCCGGCGATGTTTAAAGGAAAATGGGACTTATACATGCAACAGAGCATTATTCGCGAGCCTTACATTTGATATATTCTATTCGTTATCCACCATAATTTTTTATAATATTCATTTATATCGTAATCCTATGGTGTTGTAATTTATTAACTTTTCAAGCATAAATCCTTGATTCTATGATTGAACAGTCATTTGGAAGTTCTATCGAAGGAGTATTGAAGCCGACCAGAATAACTTTTACACAACTAGAAAAAACTTCACAAAACGGAACCATTTGATGCGGTTTGTTGCAGGTCTATGGACCACACGGAGTGCTCAAGATTAATTCCATTCATTGTAAGTTTAAGCGCAAAAATATTGAAAACCTAGCGATCAACGTTACGATGATATCTAGACAGCATACTCATGTTGTGCAAGAAAACGATTCAAAGGTAAAACTGTTTTATCATAACCGTGGGAGAACTCAGAACTCAGAAAATTGTATGGTAGAAAAAGCATTAAGCTTAACAGTAACCATAGGATGACAAAGTATATGGAACATATAAAAATATGTAAAAAATATAAAATATCTCAAAAATCAATAGGGACATTCGCATACCGCATGGTTCGTCATAAACTCATCGAATTTGGAAGCGAAAACCTCAACAGATTCTGATCGTGTGATTTTTTCAGGCAAATAGTTCCAAATGAAACAAATTCTTACGGAGAAAATATAAAGACGTATATCCAATCGAGAATGCGGAATGCTTAAAGCCTTTGAATGTGTTCGTGTTCTAGTAAGGTCATTCGGCTTTAGCAAGTGTTTAAGGGGATGGTTTACAGAATGCAGGATTTTGAAGGTCAACATAAGGTCACTACGTATCCGCCGTTGGGTAAAATCTTGTAGGTTCAGTTTTAACATTCACTCTGTGAAAGGCAAATTTCTGTACCGAGAGACCAACTTTGTTGCACGATGATAAATCCTGTCGAGTAGTTCGATATCCTTCCTCAGCAATGGTGCCCAGGCTTGGATGGAATATTCCGTAACAGGACGTATATACGTGTTAATTACCCGGGGTACGGTTTCGGGCGTAAAAATCCGGAATATTCTTTTGAGAAGACTCAAGATACGGCAAGCTTTATTGTACACCATCCGGCAATGCTGTCCAGGCTTAAGGTTAAACGAAACCCAGATACCCAGATCTTTTTCTGCTGTGGTCCAGACGAGATCTTGCGTGCCAAGCTGATACGTGTGATTCAAAGTGATTCAAAGTTGTAATGGTCTAAAAAGCATTTAGCTTAACAATAACAATAGGATGGAGTTATGAGGTATATACAATAAAAAGAAGAACAGGAAAACTCATGTAGTGTAAATCGTATCAAAGTTTGGGTTGTCTCTCAAGTGTTTGTCCAAATTAGCTTTAAAAATATCCAAGTTGGCTGAGTGTGTAACAGTGGAGGGGAGGGTGTTCCATGTGAAACTTACACGTACAGCATACGAATATCTTCGACAGTTCAGTCTTGAAGTGGGAATAAGCACTGAAATTTCGTGTTTCCGACTGGCATGGGGTGGCGAGCAGAGATTTCCCAAGCTGCAGCATTTTACATTTCGCAGGTTTAAATGGTAACTCATTTAACTGGGACCAACGAAATAAGATGCTTAGATCCCGTTGTAATGCCATACAGTCATTGACAGACCTGACACGTTTCCAAATTTTAATATCATCGGCAAATAGTATCAAGTTGCATCCAATATCCTCTACTATATCGTTCATATACACCAAGAATAGAAGAGGTTCAAGCACCGAGCCTTGCGGAACTCTACTCGTGACGTCTATTTTTCTAGATAAGGTGCTGCCAACGCGAACTTGGACGTGTCTATCAGTAAGATAGTACCTTATCCAATTCAGCAATATTCCCGTTATTCCATAGGATTCGAGCTTTTTAATGAAGATGTCATGGTTGACTCTGTCGAAAGCTTTGGAAATATCGATTTAGCAATCATGTACAGCCTCACCTTCGTCTAGTGCCTTGTTCCAATCCTCGAACGTGGTAAGAAGGTTAGATAAACAGCAACGACCTCTTCGAAAACCGTGTTGTGCTGCAGTCAAAATATTTTGGTTTTCAAAATGTTCTCTCATGCGCGCAGTCACAATGCGTTCCATTAATTTGAAGATCACCGGAAGTAACGTTACCGGTCTATAGTTTGCTGTGTCTGAACGGCTATCGCCTTTATAAATAGGAGTTATCATCCCTGCTTTCCATTGCGGTGGTATTTTTCCTTCATTTAAGCTGAGATTGAATATGCGAGTGAGAGGAGCAGTCAAAGCAACGCGACACCTGCGAAGTACGGCGGGTGTAATTTTGTCTGCGCCAGGGGACTTCTTTTCGTTTAGTCGACAAAGTTCCCGCCCAACCATGTATTCGTTGATAGTCATTTCACTTAATAATTCGAAATGTGGTGAACTTGATGAAAGTTGATATGGTATACAACGCTTTGGATTGAAGACAAATGAGTAAAACGTTGCTAAAGCGTCGGCGGTATCTTGGGCAGTGTGGGTCAATCCATGAGGTGTTAGTACAGAGAATACACCTGGTTTGATCTTTGATCGTTCATTTACTATCTTGTAGAGAAGCTTAGGATTCTTTTCCATTCTCTTAAGCAAGTTCCATTGAAATTGCATGCGATCTTCTCTTACAAGAGTCGTGACGTTATTCCTTATCTTACAGAATCGCTTCCAAGTTTCTTCCGTACCAAACTTCTTATGAGTTACCCAAGACTCTCGCTTAACAGCTAACCATTTCTTCGTTCTACTCCGAATAACAAACTGGTTGTTGTAGCTGCATTTGTGTGGTACAAAAATCGAGTTTTCGTAAATCTTCGAATTGAGATAATTCAGAAACGAATTGTAATATGAGCAAGGATCCATTGAATCAAACTCATGAGTGTTTGCATCCCGGAGACTGATATTTAAGGATTCAAATTGTATTTTCCTTATGACTTTCGTCTGTTCACACAATCGTTCCGCACTACATACATAATCAAACAAAAGCACAACATGATCACTCTTCCCCAGTGGTGCCAGGTATTGTATAACCTCTACTGCGGTTGCCTCAGGCGTTAAGACAAGGTCAAGGGTTGAAGGTTGGTCAAGACCCCGCCAGCGAGTTGGCTGGTTAACGTGATTGTGTAGTGAAGCAAATTCTATAACCTCCTTGAATTTATGTTCAAACGAATGCAGGGAGTGCTCACCTCTCGAAAACAGATGCGGGAGATTAAATCGCCAATGATCAGCAATAGCATATTCTGGCATCTTGTGATGTGTTGCAATGATTCGATGAGCTTATCATTGTATGAGCTTTCGGATGATGGCGAGCGGTAAATGATGCCGATCGTACATTCATCTCCATTAACTAGTTTTACCGAACACCACATCGTATCAGGAAGGCTGAGGTCAGGATGATCGATGACGTTACACTGCGCTAAACGTTCGTGATAGTAGACTGCAACTCCACCACCGGATCTTCGATCACGATCGCGACGAAGTAGTGACATTTTTGGAATCAAAAGCTCAGCATCAGTCATTCAGGGCTGGAAACAAGTCTCTGTAACTGCAACCAAATCGGGTGAAAGTCTATCACAAATCTCACATAGTTCAGCTAATTTGTTAGTTAAACACTGAGCATTTGTATATATGCACCTGATCGTATTTGTCTTACACAATGTCGAATCGTGTACTGTAGATATTGGTCCGACTCGCGATGAGCCGGACCCTTTTCGTTTTTTGGGGTAGCATTTGAACTGTCAATAACAAGATTGCAATCAGGTTGTGGTTGCGATGTTTCTCTGGGTTTCAGCGAGGGAACGCGCTTGGGCACACTTAGTCTCACGTCTGGTGGAAGTTTAGAGCGGTTGGATTTCCAGTCGGTGTTCATAGCGATAGCCATTTCAGTCGTTAGAAAAGTGATTTTCAGAGGACTGGGCCCATTGCCTTTGTAGTTGGAGGATCTAGGTATTCTAAAAGTATCTACGACAATGGAATTACGAGATCCAATAGCATCGGCAATGTATAAGCATTGCTTTAAATCATGTTGCTTTGATTACGATGTTGATACTACATCAACTTTTTCGGGGACACCGAGGAATATTAAACTACGTGAAGTAGAGTGGTCTCGACGCGTGGATTGACCTTTCCTTTCCCACCAAGGTATGTCGGATGTACTCGGCAGGTCAAACCGGGACAAGCACCGAGTAGATACGCATTGAGGATGACTTCTTCCATTTCAGATTTATTTCGCAATGTCACCCTTAATAGGCGCGGCCGGTCTACGTGAGGGGAGTCTTTATGCCGGGTTAAGCGCGTCATCGATGTAGGTACCAAAGCTTTCAAGCCCATGTGTGTACAGAGCTTAGTCCATTCATTGAGTTCATGCGCTTTTCTTGCTGAGAAAAGTGAATCTGTCGATTCCGGGATATTTGTGCAGATTACACTGAGAGCGATATCTGTCTCAGTAGAATAAGCGGTAACATTGCTTTTTGGGGGAGGCTCGGATCTAGCAACTAGACGGCGGGGAGTCCTGGACAAAGTGTTCACAATTTTACCAGATGAGGACCTAGGTAAACAGGATTCAGTAGGTCCATCTTTATTACTTTCGGATGAGCTATTAACACATTCAGTTAAGGGAGCAGTTATTGGTGTAATTTCCTTTTCGTTTTTGTCTTGAGCAACATTTATTTCGGGTCGAATTGCGTTGGCAAGTGCATCTACCAAAAGCGGTTTAAATGTTTCCTCAAGTTTTCGATAGCAATTTTCCAAAATCTCTATTCGAGATTCCAGCTTTGCCTCGTGGGGAGGATTTGTAGTCGTATCAATAGGCTGTTTACTTCGACATGCACAACATACGTAGCAAACACCGGGTAAATCAACGTTGTTAATAAAACATATCACTTCTTTCGTTAGGGCTTTATCACATTTAGTATGAATTTTACTCAAACAGCCAAAACATTTAACAACGTTGGATTTGGCGCTTACCCCTTTGTTACAAATTTGACACACATCACGTGCTGCCTTCTTTATCTGGGTCATCGAGGTCATCCTTCGCGTCATTGTTACACTCCAACGAGTGATGAGTCAGTGCACATAGCGGTGCAGTTGTTTATCGATCGGTTGGTACTGGTGGCGTGAATGCGTTGGATCGGAGTGATGCGATCCAAGCGGTAAAATACGAACGAGTTGGATAAAAGTGGTGCGGTTGAACGAGTTTCGATCTGATAGTGTTGAAAAAACTATCAGCCAATTCGAAATGATGTGATCCTCTCAACAGTATTCGAACAGGAACAATATTCTGAATCGCCAAGGATATTGCATGCGTCGGTAAAATTGGGTTAAAACTTGAAAATTTGAATTTTCAAGAATTCACCTTGCTCGAAGTTAAATAGGGTATATTCCGAAAGAGCAAATTGAGACGAGTTCAATGATATATGAACCGTCCAGTTCAGGCAAAAATGTGAGGAAATAAATCCAAAAGTATGAGAGCATAAATATATGCGTCCGCACACCAGGTCAAAACAAAAGAGAGTTGCGTCATTCCAGTCTGCTGCATCTCCAAACTCCCACGTTTCAGCTTGAAACGTTCAACGGTGAGTTCTTGCCTGGATCATCAAAAACGTCAAACGGTTTATTGGCATTGATTTGATGTTGAAGTATAGTGCATTCCTAACGTATTATTGCCCATTCAGTTACCATGAAGACTTTATTTTTGTCTTGGTATTTGTTATGATTTCGGCATTCATGGTGCTGGTTGAAATGCATAGACTGGTTTGATAATCATCAGATTACTTGTTTGTAAAACTATCCAAGATTATGTGTTGCTCACATCCCCATCCCTTACATGGGGATGGGGATGTGAGCAACACACATTACTTTGGTCATCCACAAGCGCCTTGAGTGCTTTGACCAAGAATCACTTTGTGATTCTGTGTCTGAACATCGTGGTTCGTTGTACGAACCCTATATAACAGTTGGCATACAAGTATAATCTTGTTTATCCAAGATTATATTCGAATTGCATGGGAATTTACGAATGGCGATATTGTTCAGACATGACGCGTTTAAACGTTAGAAGATGCGTCATTCCAGTCTGCTGCATCTTCAAACTCACGCATTTCAGCTTAATCATTCAACGGTGAGTTCTTGCTTACATAATCAAAAACGTCATACGGTTTATGTGCATTGATTTGATGTTAAGGCATAGTGCATTCTTAACGTTTTATTGCCCATTCACTTACCATGAAAACTTTTTATCTTGGTATTTGATATGAATTTAGCATTCATGGTGTTGGTTACAATACATAGAATTGTTTGATAATCATCAAATTACTTGTTTGTAAAACAAACCAAGATTATTTTCCAATTGCATGGGAATTCACGAATGGCGATGTTGTTCGTACATGACGCGTTTAAACGTTAGGAGTTGCGTCATTCCAGTCTGCTGCATCATCGAACTCGCGCGATTTAGCTTGAAAATTTCAAAGGTGAGTTTTTGCTTACATCATCAAAAACGTCATACGGTTTATTTGCATTGATTTGATGTTAAACAATAGTGAATTTCTAATGTATTATTGCCCATTCATTTACCACGAAGACTTTATTTTTGTCTTAGTATTTGGTATGCTTTAAGCATTCATGGTACTGTTTTAAATACATACATTTCTTTGATAATTATCAGAAAACATTTTTTATAACAACTGACCAAGATTATTTTCGAATTGCATGAGAATTCGAGAATGGTGATATTGCTCACACCGGAGTCATTTAAACGTTAGAAGTTGCGTCATTACAGTCTGCTGCATCTTCAAAGTCGAGCGTTTCAGCCTAAAACATTCAACGGTGAGTTCTTGCTTACGTCATCAAACACGTCAAACGGTTTACTGGCATTGATTTGATGTTAAACTGTAGTGCATTCCTAATGTATTATTGCCCTTTCAGTTACCATGAAGACTTTATTTTTGTCTTGGTATTTAATATGAATTTAGCATTCATGCTATTGGTTGAAATACATAGACTTGTTTGATATTCATCAAATTACTTGTTTGTAAAACTAACCAAGATTATATTCGAATTGCATAAGAATTTACGAATGGCGATATTGTTCAGACATGACGCGTTTAAGCGTTAGAAGATGCGTCATTCCAGTCTGCTGCATCTTCAAACTCACGCATTTCAGCTTAATCATTCAACGGTGAGTTCTTGCGTACATAATCAAAAACGTCATACGGTTTATGTGCATTGATTTGATGTTAAAGTATAGTGCATTTCTAATGTATTATTGCCCATTCAGTTACCATGAAAACTTTTTTGTCTTGGTATTTGATATGAATCTAGCATTCATGGTGTTGGTTGAAATACATAGACTTGTTTGATAATCATCAAATTACTTGCTTGTAAAACAAACCAAGCTTCTTTTCCAATTGCATGGGAATTCACGAATGGCGATATTGTTCAGACATGATGCGTTTAAACGTTAGAACATGCGTCATTCCAGTCTGCTGCATCTTCGAACTCGCGCGATTCAGCTTGAAACATTCTACGGTGAGTTCTTGCTTACATCATCAAAAACATCAAAGGCTTTATTGGCATTGATTTGATGTTAATGTATAGTGCATTCCTAATGTATTATTGCCCATTCATTTATCATGAAGATTTTATTTTTTTATTAGTATTTGGTATGCTTTAGGCATTAATGGTACTGGTTGAAATACATACATTTACTTACTTACTTACTTTTGTGCGGCTGGCTCCACGGGTGGATTAGCCGGCATCATTGATGTCTCGGATCGCACGCACGTCGATCGGAGGCGAGATCGTTGCAGATCGTGATCCAGTCTTGTTCCCACCTGCGAACTCCGTTGACGGTACGCAGACCCAGCGTTGAGACATCGTCATGAAGTTTCTTGGGGATGGTGTACAAGTGATGTCCCCAGCACCACTTGGTGTTTGTTCGAGTACACCTCTCTATCCTTTGCACAGCCAAGTGCAACCTACAAGGCAGCAGGGAGCTGGCAGATAAACGCGCTGTGCGCCAGTTATCTACCTACGGGGCTTCTCTCCGGATTTTTCCTCGGGGTTTTCTCCCGAAGCCTTTCCCGCAATCGGGTGACCCACAAGGCAGTGGGGGTTTGGGGTCAGGGTTTTCCTTCCCCGAGATGGATTGCCAGTAGCTGACGAGCTCCATCTGCCCGGAGCAAACTGGTTTTAAGGCGCCAGTCACCCGCCTTCGCCCCTTCTCCTGTCAGTAAGAGCAGTTCTGCCGGGCTTGTGAAAGCCACTCGTGCAGGCCAGGAGTTGGACTTGGTTGTCAGAGGCTATTTGAGACTCACGCCACGTGGGAGCATTTTATAGATAGATAGATAGATAGATAGATGCATACATACATTTCTTTGATAATTATCAGAATACATTTTTGTTACAACTGACCAAGATTAATTTCGAATTGCATGAGAATTCACGAATGGCGATCTTGTTCACACCGGACTCGTTTGAACGTTAGGAGTTGCGTCATTCCAGTCTTTTGCATATTCAAACTCGCGCGATTTACCTTGAGAAAATCAACAGTGATTTCTTCCTTACATCATCAAAAACGTCAAACGGTTTTTTAGCATTGATTTGATTCAAGATTCAAGATTTATGATTGAAAAAGCAATTAACTTTACAATAACCACAAGGTGGAAATATAGGTACAAATGTATATATAAGTATAAATAAAATCAAAATCAATGGGACAATGATAGCTTATTAATAGTTTGGGGAAAAATTCGGATTAGCTCTCATATAATCGTCAAGTTTTGATTTGAATATATATAAGCTGTTTGAGCTTACCATTCCTAACGTATTATTGCCCATCCAGTTACCATGAAGACTTTATTTTTGTCTTAGTAGTTGGTATGCTTTAAGCATTCATGGTACTGGTTGAAATACATACATTTCTTGGATAATTATCAGAATACATTTTTGTAATAACTGACCAAGTTTAATTTCGAATTGCATGAGAATTCACGAATGGTGATATTGCTCACACCGGACTCGTTTAAACGTTAAGAGTTGCGTCATTCCAGTCTGCTGCATCTTCGAACTCGCGCGATTCAGCTTGAAACATTCAACGGTGAGTTCTTGCTTACATCATCAAAAACATCAAAGGCTTTATTGGCATTGATTTGATGTTAATGTATAGTGCATTCCTAATGTATTATCGCCCATTCATTTATCATGAAGACTTTATTTTTTTCTTAGTATTTGGTATGCTTTAGGCATTAATGGTACTGGTTGAAATACATACATTTACTTACTTACTTACTTTTGTGCGGCTGGCTCCACGGGTGGATTAGCCGGCATCATTGATGTCTCGGATCGCACGCACGTCGATCGGAGGCGAGATCGTTGCAGATCGTGATCCAGTCTCGTTCCCACCTGCGAACTCCGTTGACGGTACGCAGACCCAGCGTTGAGACATCGTCATGAAGTTTCTTGGGGATGGTGTACAAGTGATGTCCCCAGCACCACTTGGTGTTTGTTCGAGTACACCTCTCTAGCCTTTGCACAGCCAAGTGCAACCTACAAGGCATCAGGGAGTTGGCAGATAAACGCGCTGTGCGCCAGTTATCTACCTACGGGACTTCTCTCCGGATTTTTCCTCGGGGTTTTCTCCCGAAGTCTTTCCCGCAATCGGGTGACCCACAAGGCAGTGGGGGTTTGGGGTCAGGGTTTTCCTTCCCCTAGATGGATTGCCAGTAGCTGACGAGCTCCATCTGCCCGGAGCAAACTGGTTTTAAGGCGCCAGTCACCCGCCTTCGCCCATTCTCCTGTCAGTAAGAGCAGTTCCGCCGGGCTTGTGAAAGCCACTCGTGCAGGCCAGGAGTTGGACTTGGTTGTCAGAGGCTATTTGAGACTCACGCCACGTGGGAGCATTTTATAGATAGATAGATAGATGCATACATACATTTCTTTGATAATTATCAGAATACATTTTTGTTATAACTGACCAAGATTAATTTCGAATTGCATGAGAATTCACGAATGGCGATCTTGTTCACACCGGACTCGTTTGAACGTTAGGAGTTGCGTCATTCCAGTCTTCTGCATCTTCAAACTCGCGCGATTTACCTTGAGAAAATCAACAGTGATTTCTTCCTTACATCATCAAAAACGTCAAACGAATTTTTAGCATGGATTTGATTCAAGATTCAAGATTTATGGTTGAAAAAGCAATTAACTTTACAATAACCACAGGGTGGAAATATAGGTACAAATGTATATATAAGTATAAATAAAATCAAAATCAATGGGACAATGATAGCTTATTAATAGTTTGGGGAAAAATTCGGATTAGCTCTCATATAATCGTCAAGTTTTGATTTGAATATTTATAAGCTGTTTGAGCTTACCATTCCTAACGTATTATTGCCCATCCAGTTACCATGAAGACTTTATTTTTGTCTTAGTAGTTGGTATGCTTTAAGCATTCATGGTACTGGTTGAAATACATACATTTCTTTGATAATTATCAGAATACATTTTTGTAATAACTGACCAAGTTTAATTTCGAATTGCATGAGAATTCACGAATGGTGATATTGTTCACACCGGACTCGTTTAAACGTTAAGAGTTGCGTCATTCCAGTCTGCTGCATCTTCGAACTCGCGCGATTCAGCTTGAAACATTCAACGGTGAGTTCTTGCTTACATCATCAAAAACGTCAAAGGCTTTATTGGCATTGATTTGATGTTAATGTATAGTGCATTCCTAATGTATTATTGTCCATTCATTTATCATGAAGACTTTATTTTTTTCTTAGTATTTGGTATGCTTTAGGCATTAATGGTACTGGTTGAAATACATACATTTACTTACTTACTTACTTTTGTGCGGCTGGCTCCACGGGTGGATTAGCCGGCATCATTGATGTCTCGGATCGCACGCACGTCGATCGGAGGCGAGATCGTTGCAGATCGTGATCCAGTCTCGTTCCCACCTGCGAACTCCGTAGACGGTACGCAGACCCAGCGTTGAGACATCGTCATGAAGTTTCTTGTTAATGGTGTACAAGTGATGTCCCCAGCACCACTTGGTGTTTGTTCGAGTACACCTCTCTAGCCTTTGCACAGCCAAGTGCAACCTACAAGGCAGCAGGAAGCTGGCAGATAAACGCGCTGTGCGCCAGTTATCCACCTACGGGGCTTCTCTCCGGATTTTTCCTCGGGGTTTTCTCCCGAAGCCTTTCCCGCAATCGGGTGACCCACAAGGCAGTGGGGGTTTGGAGTCAGGGTTTTCCATCCCCTAGATGGATTGCCAGTAGCTGACGAGCTCCATCTGCTAGGAGCTAACTGGTTTTATGGCGCCAGTCACCCGCCTTCGCCCCTTCTCCTGTCAGTAGGAGCAGTTCCGCCAAGCTTGTGAAAGCCACTCGTGCAGGCCAGGAGTTGGACTTGGTTGTCAGAGGCTATTTGAGACTCACGCCACGTGGGAGCATTTTATAGATAGATAGATAGATGCATACATACATTTCTTTGATAATTATCAGAATACATTTTTGTTACAACTGACCAAGATTAATTTCGAATTGCATAAGAATTCACGAATGGCGATCTTGTTCACACCGGACTCGTTTGAACGTTAGGAGTTGCGTCATTCCAGTCTTCTGCATCTTCAAACTCGCGCGATTTACCTTGAGAAAATCAACAGTGATTTCTTCCTTACATCATCAAAAACGTCAAACGAATTTTTAGCATTGATTTGATTCAAGATTCAAGATTTATGGTTAAAAAAGCAATTAACTTTACAATAACCACAGGGTGGAAATATAGGTACAAATGTATATATAAGTATAAATAAAATCAAAATCAATGGGACAATGATAGTTTATTATTAGTTTGGGGAAAAATTCGGATTAGCTCTCATATAATCGTCAAGTTTTGATTTGAATATAGATAAGCTGTTTGAGCT
>JACCGJ010017952.1:0-60108 GCA_013407085.1 Atriophallophorus winterbourni
TGGGGTAGAGAGATAAATCTATGGAGTAAACCTATATTTTTTTGGTTTAGATATTGAGTAGTAAATTTGTTCGTGAAATGAAAGTGATCCAAAATATCGATAACCTAAATCACATAGACTTTGTGCCGGCTGTAGTGATGTATTATTCAAGATGATCGAATCGTTTGGTATGATACATTTGAAATACTTGAAAGTAGATTTATTGGTGAAGAACTCAAGACTCTTTCTAATACTCCATTGAAGTAGAGCATTCAGGACTTGGTTCAATTTCGATATATAGTCGCCAGTCTGGATAGATAGAAAGGCTACGGTAACTTATATATCATCTGAAAACAAAAAGATCTTACAATGTGTTATGACAGATTGTATATCGTTAATAAATAACAAGAAGAGTAGTGGACATAAAACGCTTCCGTGTATTGACTCTGCTCGAAATTCGCAAACGTTTGGAACGGTAGACATTTATATGCTACGGAAAGGTGCGAACAGTGAGAAAACATTTGAAACCAGAAAGTTTTTATTGTATTTGACAATCAATCAAACGTACCAAGTTGAGTGACGCGCAAAATCCCCAGGGTATATTAGAACCCAAAGCGGGATTGCTCGAAATACGGTACTGTATTGAGGCAATCAAAATATAGTAAAAACATACCTCAAATATTGGGGTCAACCGGGTAAAAATCCGGGTCAATGTCAAAAACAATATTGAGCGCGTATCAGGTTACGCACACGAGTCCAAAAGAGAAATGGCGCAGCTAAAATGGAGTCAAATTATTCAAAGAGAAAGAGTAAAACAAAAGTGTAGTAGGAAACAAGAAAAAATGGGACAATGTTGAGATTTCAAAATTCACAAAAATAAAACAAATAGATGTTGGAAGGTGAAAGGATCCAACACCGCCCCAAAAAGCCACCTTGGCCTTTTAACTACCATCACTCTTTATCACCTTCCAAAAACCATACTCGGCGTATATCTCGTTTAAGCTTCCCATCTGTAGTGTGTGATAATACTTCACGCACATGTCCGTCTGCTCCAAGGATAGTTTCCGTTATGATAGCCTTTTTCCACGAACCGCGCGATGCATTCTCGTTCTGGTAGAGAACAAGGTCACCAACAGCAAAATCTCTCCGCAACCGCATTCATTTATGTCTTAGCTGCAGTAGTGGTAAATACTCATTTAACCAACGACTCCAAAACGCATCCGCGAGTACCTGACCTTGTCGCCAACGCTTTGTATACCGATCTCTGATGTTTACACAGTCGTCTAATATACTGTCATGTTCACGGTTAAGCAATAGATGATTCGGAGTCAATATAACTATCTGTTCCGGGTCGTCATATATCGGTACGATCGGACGATTGTTTAGTATCCGTTCAACTTCACTCAAGAATGTAAATAATGATTCGTCGGTTAAGATCTGTTCCTGTGACACCGCACTCAGAATGCGGCGGACGGATCTGATCTGCCGCTCCCAAATTCCTCCGCGATGACTACTATAAGGAGGGTTAAACTTCCAATCGATGCCTTTGGCCAACAGATTCTTGTGAACTTTAATATCTTGAAGATCATTTGAGAAACGTTTTAATTCATGCTCTGATCCGACAAAATTACTGCCTCTGTCACTGAACATATACTTAGGGGAACCGCGACAATTAATGAAACGGGATAAAGCCTTCAAAAACGAATCAATCGATAGGGTATACGTAACCTCTAAATGGACGGCACGTGTTTTCAGACATGTAAATATGCATCCATAGCGTTTTCTGTTACTGCGTCCTTCGCGCACAATAAACAGACCAAATAAATCAACTCCTGTCGCTTCAAATGTATACCCGGGTGTCAATCGACATGCCGGTAAGTCCGCCATTATTTGTTCTGATGGTTTCGCAGATCGCATGCTGCATAAAATGCACTTACGCAATATACCTTTCACCACCGAAGCACCTCTCAATATCCAATTCTTCTTCCGTGCTTCGGCTAAAACATAAGTAACACCCATATGCCCTTCAGTTTCGTGAATATATCTTATGATATTGGTCGTTATAGGATGCTTCAAGGGTAGTATGATGGGGTGCATTGAATGAGGTGAAATTGAAGCGGTTTCGAGTCTACCTCCAACACACAACAAACCATTCTTCAGTATAGGGTTCAATTTGCGCAAGGGTGATGATCTAGGAATGTTGTTGAAGGGTTTCACAGACTTTCTATGCAATGTCTTCAGCTCTTCTGTAAAGTACGAACCTTGAACGTAACGTAAAATTCACCATTCAGCATCTTGTAGTTCGGGCCGGGTCAAAACTCCAACCGTCAAGTTAATAGTCAAATTTGCAGCAGTTTTATGCAAGAGGTATTGCCGGAACTGGCGTAACCACGCAACGGTGCATTTGAGTTTAGTCCATGAGGAAAAAAAACAGACCAACGTTTCAAATGGGGGCGACGTCGAAATAGTCGTCAATGTAGTGGTCTTTTTTCTAAACTCGATACGTTCGTCGTCAAGAGATAAGTTAATCTGACAAGACACGGGCCAATCACGCATATCAGTCAGTAAAAATCCAGGACCATGTAGCCATCGATTCAGCAAATGAAAATGAGCAGGCAATATCTGCGGGGTTCTCGTTCGATGATACGTGTCTCCATTGTAACGGGTCAGTGTGCTCACGGATGAAACCGATTCTATTAGCCCCAAATGTTTGAAAGCGAGATTCAGTATTGCGGATATAATACAATACGATAGTGGAATCTGTCCGTAGATAAGCCTTTACCTTATCCCAGCCAATTTCATCGTATATGTTTCGCAATATTTTCACCGATAAAACAGCCGCCTGTAATTCTAGCCTCGGGATAGTAATTGGCTGGAGTGGGCAAACACGGGCTTTCCCCATCACAAAACTGCAATACGATTTTCCTTCCGAAGATGAGTATCGCACGTACGCTACAGCTCCGTAACCCAGCTCTGAGGCATCCGAAAAAACGTGAAGAGACATATCTTTACAGTTAAATCCAGAAGGCCTCGTGCATCGTGGAACTTCCAAGGACTTCACAAATTGTATTTATTCCTTCCAGGTTTCCCAAATGCTTCTTTCATTACCATCTAGTTCTTCGTCCCAACTATGTCCTCTCTTGCATAACGTTTGTAACAATCTTTTTGGCTCTAGTAAAATTTGCGCTACAAATCCCAGGGGATCATACAATGAAGCGATACAGGATAGTATTCCAGGCCGGGATACTGGACGAGAAGGGATGTTGACACTAAACCGGAATCGATCACTGTCAATGGACCAACATAGTCCCAACGTGTGCCGTAGGCTTGAATCTGCAATGTTCAAATCAACTGGATGCATTGCTCTTTCCGATGCGGGTATGCTTCCCAGTACCAAAGCATTATTGCTAACCCATTTATGTAAACAAAACCCGCCAAGATGCAATAACCGTCGAAGTTCATCAGCTAATTTGATAGCATCTTCAGCAGTATCGGCAGATACCAAGCAGTCGTCAACGCAGAAGTTCCATTTAACAGCAAGTATGGTGTCACTGCTAAATATATCAGCATTATCGTCAGCTGTTTCTCGCAGAGCAAACGTCGCACAAAATGGAAAAGAGGTTGCTCCAAATGGATGGACATTTAGTCTATAGGTATCCGGGGGACGACCAAGATCACCATCAGTATGCCAGAGAAAACAAAAGGAACTTCGATCGCCTTTAGGAAGGCGAACTTGAAGAAACATCTCTTGAATATCAGCTGAAATTGCAATCTCTTTCAGGCGGAATCTCAAAACCACTTCTGTGATGCTGTTAGTCAAGTCAGGACCAGGATGTATGCAATCGTTCAAAGAAACCCCATGGAATTTTGCTGCACAATCGAACACGATCCTCACCTTTCCGGGTTTTCGGGGATTCAAAAATGGATGATGAGGAATGTAACAAATAATTTCATCAGTTGCGGGCACGAGTTTTGCTACGTAACCTTTACTGAGGTAATCACGCAATATGTCATCATATTTGTCCAACAACGAACCATCTCTGAGCAAGCGACCCTTTAAATATTGAAGTCTCTTCTCTGCCAATATACGATTACGAGGTCCATGACTGGTATCAAATTTCCACGGAACAGGTACCTCGTAATGTGCGTTCCGTAAGCATGTGTCACGCTCGGCTTTCGATAGTATATGTTTATCTTGTATCGACATAGACAGCGTACTATCATCACGATTATCAGAAAACTCACTATCAAACAATTTTATTATGTCCTCAGCAATATCCTTTTGTGTACTGAGACAATTGATCGAAACTTTACATAGTTCTGTCGATGTTGGACCAATAATCGTCCATCCTAATGGCGTCAAGTGTGCAAATGGCTGTTTTGGTCTGCCAAGCCTATGTTCCAACACCCAGTGAACTTCCGGGACGTTTACTCCGAATAAAATCCGAACTCTGTTATCTGGGATACGGATTATCTTGAGATCAGATAGATGATTCAAATGTTTCAATGACTGCTCAGGAAAAGTGACCTCTTTCACTGGGAGAGAATTCATCACGTAGGCCTGGTCGATATCTATCTTGGCACCATCATGTAGCGACTGAATTCCAAAAGACGTGACAGTAGTTTTTTGTTTACGTGTGCCATGCACTGAAGTGACATCACTGTAGGCTTGTTCACCTGACAGACTCAGTTCTTCGGCCAAATCAGCAGTCACCAAAGTTGCGTCAGAGCCATTATCCAAAAGGGCGTTCGTAAACACTACCGCATTCGGACCCATTACTCTTACAGCAATGATGGACAACAAACTGCCACAGCTTCGTGTACGTGTCGAATTGATCATTATTTCAGGCTCACCTTTGACAGTGCGATGTAAGAGTCTGTTATGTTTGCCGTTGCATCCATCCTTTCCACATCTAGTAGGTACTCTGCAATCAGCTACCCTGTGATTTGGTTGAAGACAGTTAAAGCAGAGTCTGAAAGTTTTAATTCGCACCACCTTTTCAGCGTGAGGTAACCTATCGAACACAGTGCACTCTTGTAATGTATGTGTCATGGAGCACTCTGGGCATCAATAAGACTCAGTCGTTGAAATAACATTCATGCGAACTTTCCTAGTATTCATGTGCATCGGTGAACTAGCATTCGATTCACGACCACTTGCTAAGGTACCGAAACAGTTGGTAGCTATTGAGACTTGTTTGTCCAGAAAACTGACTAAGTTACTGAACGTCGGCTCCTCGTCATAACGAATTATTTCATCCACACGTTCAGCCCACTTGTAACGCAAATGTCTAGGTAAACGCTCAACAATTAGCTTTAAATTTGTCATGTTGTTCAGCTCACCTAAACGATTCAACTGTCCAAGTGCGAGCTCGCAGTTGCGCAGTCTGCGTGTCAGGTTTCGAAGCGAACCGATGTCATTCTGATTAATGATGTCGCCATTGAGAATCTCTTTCAAAAATGACTGGACGATATCATGTGGGCGACCGAATTCCGTCTTAAGGATGCGTCGGGCTTGACAATATCCTTCACTATCCGGGAGGTAAACACAATGTTCAATAGCGTCCTTTGCAGAACCACTGCAGTAATGTAATAAATACATTAATTTGCGGTTATCATTAGAAATGCGGTCTTCGATGGTCATCTCAAAGGCTTTGATGAATTTGCAGAATTCCATCGGATTACCATCGAACTTATCTATGTCTATCTTAGGTAATCCATCTCCACGCATGTCATAATACCGCGTCGAACCAGATGCGTTCATCGGCATCTCACGTAACGCTGCGTTACTCAAAACAGGACATTCGTTCCCGGATTTAGATGAGTGCAATGGACTTGGAGTATGTTCACGCATTAGGATCGGGTCGATTTCATTATCGCCTTTGATATCATCGGGTGAATCGAAATCGTGCATCATATTCCGCTTCGCCTCTAGGCTGTGTCTACAAATATCCAGCTCCTTCAATTTAATGGCTATTTCATCCTCGTATATTTCTTTAGCCAATTTTCGACGGCGTTCCTTATGATCATCAAACGCTCTAGATTCAACACCTTTAACATCACCTAAGCTAGGAGGACGGTGCTGGACAGGTAAAGTTAAAATGGCAGAGTTTGAAGGCAAATTATTAAAATTATCGTTCGAGGGAGGTATACGTATGGGAGTATGCACAGATTTATCAGGAGAATTATTAAAAATAGTAGAAAAATCATAAACGGGATCGGGGTTTAAAATAACGTCATCGAATTTGTTAGACGACTTGCCAGTCCTTGTTCTAGGCATATTTGAAGATGAGATATTCTCCGTCGTGTGAACCAAATGCCGAGCCAAAAATCCAGCGATGATCGAAGGATTCTCCACGCAATAAAAGTATTTGAGTACTTTTGATTGTATTTGACAATCAATGAAACGTCCCAAGTTGAGTGACGCGCAAAATCCCAGAGGTATATCAGAACCCAAAGCGGATTTGTCTATAAATGCGGTACTGTATTGAAGCAATCAAAATATAGTAAAAACATACCTCAAATATTGGGGTCAACCGGGTAAAAATCCGGATCAATGTCAAAAACAATATTGAGCGCGTATCACGTTACGCACACGAGTCCAAACGGGAAATGGCGCAGATAAAATGGAGTCAAATTATTCAAAGAGAAAGAGTAAAACAAAAGTGCAGTAAGAAACAAGAAAAAAATGGAAAGTGTTTGGATTTCAAAATTCACATGAAATATTACAAATAGATGTTGGAAGGTTCAAAGGATCCACCACTAGGGTGTTGCTTATTAAACAACCCAAGTTACTTTGTTCCATGGTCCACAGAGGCTGTGTGTTCCAAGAAAATACTGATACTCCACATTTGTCAATATTTAACATGTGGCACTTTTGGGAAATTGAAACTCTGCGATTTTTTAGGGATCAAGCCGGAAGTTGTCCAGATCCTCTGGAGCAGTTCGAAGTATTCCCGACTTACTTATTTCGACCACCACTTTTGTATCGTCCGCGACAGTACGATTTGCATTTGCTAAGACGCTGGTATGTCATTAGCATAAAGCGCGAAAGAGGATTGGTCCGATGACGGATTCCCTGAGGCATCCAACTTGTCACGGCTACCGATTCGATAGAGCACCGTCACAGAATAGCGATTCCGTCAGGTAATTTTTTAACCATGCTAACAGACTGCCAGTGATACCACAACCTTCCAGCTTCTTCTTTGTCGATGCCCAACCAGAACACGTGAGATCTTGCGATTGCTTTCATTCGACCGATTCCAGGGTGTCCCAGATGAAGTTGTCTGCGAATTCGGAAACCGAGAGAAGAGGGAATTATTACGCGGACATTGTACATGAACAATCATTAATAATAGAAAGGGACCCACCTCGTTTCGAGAGGGCCAACAATGGATCCTCCCGAATTTACTTTGGCCATTTCGTTTTTGTGTATTCGATGGCTTTCCGAGGAATTGGGTTCGAATCCCATCCTTGTCTCCAAGTTGCTATGTATTGTGAGCCATATGATCAACTAAATGATACGATAGATCAAGCCCACCGAGACATAGAACAGAACAACACAGGATGGATATGAAATGACCAAGCCGAGACTCAGGACACATGTCCTAGAGCTGGACATGGCCAGTGTTTATAAAGAGGACAGAAAGGGGTGTGTGAAGTAAGCGGTAATGACATTGAAGTGTAAGGTTACAACATGTCACAGCATGCATCCGTAATGTTCGGATGAGCACATTACCAAGTTCGCACGTGTCATGGGTGCGGACGCCTCACCCAACAAAACAACGGTGACGAACCTCGTCATTCGTTACTCGCTCATCCCATCGAACATTGAGGATGCTTCGGAGACACCAGTGGTCGGAAACCTATAGTTTCCGCATAACTTCCACCTGCACATGCCACGTCTCGCATCCATAAGTGAGAAGTGGTCGAATCGCGGCTTTGAAAACGCGCAGCTTTGTACATCGGCTGATATCTCTACGGCTAAATAGAACTCAACGTAGTCGTGAAAACGCCGTGCGCGCAGCCTGTACACGGGTCGGTATCTCACCCTTGGATTGGCCTGACGGTAGCAGGGACGAACCAAGGTTACGAAAAGTGTTCACTATCTCCAAAAAAGACAGAAAAGATCAAAAACGGCATGTGTAAACAGACAAAAATCCCCTCTTTCTCATTTTTTCTTTCATCATTTACCCTCTTCATGGTGTACTTGTTAACGCATCGTCTGTAAAGACTTGTGTAATAATAAATCTAAATAAATAAATTATGAATAAACTTATGAGGATTTTTTCAAGATACCTGCGATGAATAAAGAAAAACCTTGGTCAAAGATTATGCTTAATGCTCTACCCAAAATCTGCTCAGACACCCAGGTTCTATGAACTTCAGAAGATACATAAGGTAGATATCCCCTTAAGGCCCATTGTAGACGGTATTGGATCCCCGACACACTAATTGGCACTTTGCTCAGCTTTTGGAACCATTGGTTGGTAACACGAATTCTTTTAATAAGAACTCGATTGATTTTGTTCGTCGCTTAAGTACCGTAACAATTGGGGAGGCTGATATGATGGTTACTTTTGACGTAAGCTCCTTGTTCACGAATGTTGACACTACAAGCGCTTTAGAATTAGTGAGGAAATCACTCAACTCCGATAAGACCTTGAAGGATCGTACCAACTTGAGTGTACAACAAATCATCGACAATGTGGCAATTTGTCTAAATATGAACCACTTCCTATTTAATGGACAGCTATACAAGCAAAACAATGGTATAGCGATGGGCTCACCCATTTCTCCAGTGCTAGCGAATATGTACATGGAGCACTTCGAAGAGATAGCTTTGAGAAACGCAGCGGTAAAACCAAAGATATATGGCGCTATGTCGACGTTACATTCGTCAATATGAAGCGAAACACACTAGAAGCATTTCATAGTTATCTCAATAGTTTGAATCCAAAAATCCAGGTCGCAAAAGAAACCGAGTACACGGGAGGGACACTTTCGTTCTTGGACTGTCTCGCGCAAATAGACAACGGCAAGATATGAACAACGGTATTTCGTGAGCCTATCGACACGGATGCCATTTTGAGATTCACATCTGCGCAACCTAAAAGGGTATTTCAGTCCATAGCAAAATCGCTATTCTACAAGGTTAACCGCCTCTGGAGCGATGATGCAGATAAGAGACGAGCTAATGAAGAAGTCTGTCGCCGACTTGCAAATCATGGTTACCCCAAGAGCATAATTTAGCGCCAATTAAACCGAATTGAACATCCGCAACCGAAGACGGAAAAAGTATGGCGAGCTACGCCATCTCTACCTTAGGTCAAAAGCGCCTCCGAAGGCATAAGTCGAATCTTGAATAGCGCAGGTATTAGAGTAACTCTCCGCTCCATATTCTTGCATTTCAAAGATAAGACTTCTTCAGGTTGTGCGATAAACTGCATCTACAAAATCAACTGCAAGGGTTGTGCAGGTGTTCACATTGGGCAAACGTCTAGAGAACTCTGCACTAGCGAAACGAACACAGGAAACGAGTATCGAAGCGACCCTGCAATCCCAGTGAATATCAATCACTGATTCTACCCTAGCTGAACACGTGCTAGACACTGGACACAGCGTAGATCTTGATAACGTGAAAGTGATAAGACGGGAGGTGATATCTTATAGGGAAAGACTTCATGCCGATGCTGATGAAATAACAAACGCTGGGGCTAATGCGATGAACAAGGTAGATGGGGCGGATATCTCAACAATCTGACGTTCGGTTTTGCAGCGGATTAGGATTAACGAATATCACACCTGATACGCACATGATTACGTAAGCAGTGTGTCGGCAGACGCTGACCTGTACAATTAATAAACAATTAGGGATGAACACAGCAATTAGGAGGAGTGATCAATTATCTTGATCTCCCCTGTCTAGCTTAGTTAACTCAGGATTGGTCAAGAAAATGCCATTTATACCTGAACACTGTTCGTACCGTCACCCTTGTTCTGACGAAGCTTCTGTGTTCAGAAGCGAAACGTTACAAAAATTCTTCTATAACCGAATTGGGAAGACATTGTATTATTTTCATGTAAAACTGTATTCACACCATTGATCACAAATATCAAACGGCTATTTCCTTACAACATAAACTAGAAGGGATAATGATGTGATCACCACAATACATTGGTCTTTCATATGCGCATTGAGCGCTTGGCCAGGAATCACTCTGTGATTCTGTATTTGAACTTTGTGGTTCTTCGTAAGAACCCTATATAACAGTTGCATACAAATATAACTATGTTTACCGCCACTTTTAGTAGGTCAGACAATTGCAGCGTAATGTGTAACCAGGACTTGTAAGTACTTCGGGGTAGAGAAATGCAGACCGTCTATGTAGAGTGAAGGTCATTCAATGAAAAGAGACAAATGCGATTACATTGAATAAGAGGAGATAAGGCGGTGTCTTATATGTTGCGAGACAAGTGAAATGTCGCTGTCATGGGAGAATGTGCAACACACAATACGATGGAACTCCACTTCTTACTTCATGTGAGAAATTATTCGAATTCTTATTGAATTATTACCACCAAATGGATAATGTTAAGCTTGTTGCATTGCGTACCACTTATCAAATGATATAAGTTTTGCTGAATCTGATCTTACCTTCTCCACCTGATGAAGGCAAACAGAAAGAAACCAGCTTTATAGTGTATCCAAGACAATCAACATAAATGATGCATTTATCCGGATTTATTTTCATGATAAGATTCTTTCATTTGTGCTTCAAGATTATCGTTTATTTCTATCCCAATACACTAGTATACAACATGATTCCTATATAGTTATAATACAACACATTCCGTTAATACGCCATATGCGTTACAGTGGTCGTACAACCTCATCCACTTTCAGAAACAGTCCACTTTTCCTACAAGATCAATAAGTGTCGTTTGATTTACACGTGACCTCAATAAAAGTACAGACTAACGTATGCTACCAGCGGAGAGGCTAAGCTTGTTGCAAACCATTGAGGTCAACATGGGAATGTTCCGAAGCGAACACACTGGCCTAGATAAATTTGTTATTCTGAATGAAACCTGATCTTAACCGTAAACTTGATACGTAAAATACAAACCAGGGTATACTAACAAAACGGTGGACGGTGAGGCTAAACGTGTTAACGTCTTAAACGTTGAGGTCAACATGAGATTATTCCGTAGTGTACAAACTGGTCGAGAAAAGTTGAATTTGTTTTTCGGAATGAAACTTGCTCTGAGCAGACCGTAAACGTGAAACATTGAACGAATATTTTGCAACATTAAATATATGCGGATAACAGTCGTATCAAGCTGATCTTGATTCCCGTGTCATGGAAAAAATCGAACTAGCTCCAATCGTTAATTTTAATTCTAAATTTTATAAATGTCAAATGAGGAATCGAGCACGCGTTTGCTTGCTACTGAGCAATTCCGCGTTTAGTTATAAATAGTTTAATAGGTTTAGTCGTTAGCTGTGCTGATGGATGTCCGATTCTCACAAAGATGAAATTGGCACGTAACCATTTTATGATCACAACCAGGAACGGGCGTTATGACTTCAGCATTACTAGGATTAGGACCCAATGTGAAAAAAGTTTTAGAAGGAATCACATAGTGATTCTCGGTCAAGAACTTGAGGCACTTATGGATGACCACAGTGATGTGTTGATCACATCCCCCAATACAATTGTATTCATGTGTTATTATATAACACATTCCATTAATACGCTTTATGCGTCACAGTGATTCGGTGTTTGAACACCGTTTTTGTTGTACAGTGCTATTCAAGTATAACTTCACGTACCACTTATCAACTGTTTCAAGGATTATTGCGCTTAATCATACTCTCTCCACCTGACGAAGGCCAACAGGAAGAAACCTTTAGTGTCGTGTAAGTGCGGGTATATGAGCAACACATTACTTTGTCTTTAAAGCTGTAATCATGAACATAACTCACGGTTAGCTAACCATATCACACTCCAGGCAAACATAAATCGAAACTTTGTTTATTATTTTAAATGTCAATTTCTCTGAGCATCAAACAACATCACACCAATCGTTTCAACTAAATTACATCTGCATATTGTTTAGTTGTCTTACAAAATTAACGTTGATTTCTATCCCAATACAATTGTATTCATCATGATTCCTCTATAGTTATAATATAAAACATTCCGTTAATACGCTTTATGCGTCACGGTAATGCGGTGATTGAACATCGTTTTTCGTTGTACAAACTACATGTAACATTACCAATACAATTGTATTCATGAGTTTTGACCATCGTTGCAAGCGCTGCAGGAGAGATTGTTCCTCCCGAATCAGACTGTTTGGTCATTCCAAAAGCTGTAAATCCTGAAGATTCATTCGATTGTGATGTACATCCATGGTGGACATAGATCGAAGGAGGCCAACAACAAAACAACTTTCAGATTTTGAGTAGTCACATCGCAAAACGTTTTGTTCAATAATAAATTCAAATTAGAGGTTGTGTCCGTAATGTTGTAGGGCATCAGTACTGAAAGTAGTCAGTCGTTTATGCATCATATTTTGAGCCAAAAATACTGGTGGCCTATAGCAACGCATATTCATTGTGTATGAAAACTAAATTATTTTCATGAATACAATTGTATGGGTAATGTTACATGTGGTTTGTACAACGAAAAACGATATTCAATCACCGAATCACTGCGACGCATAAAGCGTGCTTATGTCTAGGATTACAATAATCACTCACAATCCTTGGTCTAGTGAACTGTTTATGTGATCTAAATATTCCAACTGACAGGTTGCACAAGATTTTTGGTTTAGGGGAGAACGCATCTCGGCCAAGGTAGTTCAACAAAGAATTTTTAATTAAATTTTCAAATAAACTAGAAAGAATCGGTGTATGATTACTAAGGCGATAATTTGTAACGAGATCCGAATTACCAGATTTTATACGAGGGATAGTAACCGAGTGTTTCCAATGAGTTGGAAAGATTCCGGATTTGAGAGAAATACTTACAAGATTTAATAAGTGTAAGAAAAACATGTTCACTACTGTTGCGTAACATGGCTGATATTAAACCTACACCATCGGGGTTTTAAGAAATTTTACTTCGACGGGAAATGTATTTTACTTCTTGTAAAGTCAAAATAGTGGAGTCAATACTATTCACGTGAAGGTTAATGTTTGCTGGTGGATGGTTAATGTTATTGTTAGATGAGCTGCTGAACAATGAAGAGAAAGCCAGACTAATTGTGACGCGTCAGTTGTGACTAAATCCTTAATATCTTTTTGATACACTCAAATCTCCGTACTATGCCACCCGTCGGGACAGAGCAAGAGTGGCATAGTAGCAAAAGTGGCATAGTAACGAGGGTTTGTGAAAACGGTTTTATTTTCTCAAGTCCATCATTTATTTGCTCAATCGATCAGTCTAATGCTCTCAAAAATCGTCGGCTGACGCATCTTCTTTCGTCGGATCTCGATCATCTCGTTGTCTAGCCGATCACACGCTAGTATTACATCGGGCTTCCCGCTTGTCTGCTGCATGAACTTTCGGACAGTGATCAAAGCACGCTGGGATTCTCGAACAGAACGAATTCCTCCTCGACAATAACTAAGTCTTCGCTTACCATCGGCTCCTCATTGTACAGCATCTCCTCCGCAATCTCCTCCAGCGTAAACGACCCGCCAGTCGCAAGGACTTCGTCGCCTTCGAGAATGTCAGGCAGCTCGATCCCCTCATTCTCGTGCATCTTTTCCCCGACAGACAGAACTAAGCAGATATCGAGCAGCTCCGCATCCTGAGGCTCAGTTCGGATTTATTCTTCGATAAACTTGGCTTTCGCGAAACAGTTCTTGATTGTCGACTTGCTGACCTGCTCCCAAGCATACCAGGCGACGTGTAGAGCGTCGAGCAACGTGAACTTGAACTCCTTCCCGCGATCGTCCATGGTGTCTACCCGGCGGTATAGCAGCAGCTTCTTGTAGTGGCGCTTGAAGTTCTTTATGATTCCCTGATCCATTGGTTGCGAATTGGCTGTTGTGTTGAATGGGAAAAAGACCTGTTGAATGTTGTACAGCTGGAGATCGGGAGGGTGGCCAGAGAAGTTATCGAGACAGACCAGAACTCTGCGTCCCTGCTGGCCGAGTCGTCCGTCCTACGCAAGCAAAATCTCCTCGAAAACATATGCCTTCGAGTTCGCCACCATAAATGCTTGTTATCTGGATATGTCCAAAGCATTAGATCGTGTTAACAACAGTTTGTAACTACAAAACATAGGGCAATGTGGCATCAGGGGCTCATTACTAGCCTGGTTGGAGGATTATCTGACCGTGTTATTCGAGTAAGAGTTGATGGTGTTTTGTCACGGCCCGTTACAGTAACAAGTGGAGTGCCGCAGGGATCGGTGCTTAGACCAATTCTTTTGTTGCTCTATGTAAACGATTTACCAAATCTTGTTCGGTGCAAAATCTTGTTATTTGCGGATGATATCTAGTTGTGGACACAAGTACGCACAACTGAGTATTGCAGACAGATCAGCTGGACCTCAATGTCTTACATGAATGGTTGGTTAGAAATGAACTTCCTTTCAATGTGAGAAAATGCAAGGTATTGATAATACGAACAAATAATGCGAAGATCGTATTGCAAACCTCAACCTCCTCGACTCTCCTTACCGACGTCTTAGAGGTGACCTGATCCTAATGTTTAACATATTGCATACCCCCAGCGATCCCCTTAATACACAATTCACACGAAAACCACCAAGAACCAGCCAGATTCATGAGTACACAGTGCTACTTCCCGACTCGCGACTGAACTGTCGAAGATATTTTTTATTCTGTACGTGTATGTTTCACATGAAACTCCCTGCCCTCGAATGTTGCACATCCAACCAACTTGGATATATACAACTCCAGCTTAGACAAATTCCTCTCGACCCATCCGAACATTGAGACTATGCATTCCACAACCTAATAACTTTGAACTCACACATCAAATCATCTCGACCCCATGGACATGCATGTGCCATTCCACTGAGTGAAAACAGTTTCTATCATTTGGATTTTTACCTGATTCCCGAACTGTTCAGCAAGCAAACAAATCCCGTTTTACTGAGATATGTTATCTGTAAATTCCCATATTTTTCTGTGGTTTTTGTAAAGATATCTGCTTATTAGACCATTGATATTGAATTGAATTGAATTGTACGTGACCGGGATCTCCATCATCTTGAAGAAAAAAGGTCTCTTGGAATTGCCGTTCACCAAAACGGGAAACTTCTCGCTGCCGCTCATGTTTGCCCCAACCAGAAGAGTAATCCTTTGTTTGCTTTACTTTCCTCCAGTACTCCGCTCTTCCCTGAAAGCCATGGTCTTGTTCGGAAGCATTAGCCAGAAGAGTCTAGTCTCGTCCAGGTTGAAGACATCATCTGCAGAGAACTGCCTGAGCCGGAGAACCTGCTGCTGCTAATCAATGACTTGAATTAATCCCTTGAGTTCCTGGAGGAACATAGGGTCTCGGCAACTTGTCTCCACTTTGGTCTGTCCATAGCAGCCAGTTTGATGTCGTTCCAGTTAAGTCCACACTAACGGATTTCCTCTTCACACGAGCGCTTCCAAGTTAGCCTTGGCCGTCCGACCCGTCTCTTCCCGATTGGGTTCCATACCAGAGCATGACGCGTGATGTTGTCATGAGGTTTCCGCAAGGTGTGCCCAAACCATCTCCACTTTCTTTTACTGATCTGCTGGGTGATTGGGTCCTTAGCAGCAATCTGCTACAGGTCTTGATTCCTTATGTTTTCTGGCCATTTTACCACAATAATTCGACGAAGGCAATTATTGTGGAATGATTGCAAGCGGCCAGAAGACTTTGCTGTCACTCGCCAGGTTTCCGATCCATAGAGTAGCACGGATTTGACGTTCCTTCTGAATATATGGAATATATATATGAAAAACTCATGTACTTTAAATCGTATCCATGTTTGTGTTGTATCTCAAGTATTTGTCCAAATTAGCTTCAAAAATATCCAGGTTGGTTGAGTGTGTAACAGTGGAGGGGAGGGGGTTCCATGTGAAACTTACACGTACAGCATACGTACGAATATCTTCGACAGTTCAGTCTTGAAGTGGGAATAAACACTATAAGTTCATGTTTCCGACTGGCACGGGGTGCCTAGCGTGTGAAAAGTTTAGACAAGGGATGGTTAGGGAAGTGCATAATATTGTACATCAGTATGAGGTCATCTCTTAGTCGACGAGAGAAAGATTGAGAATCCTCAAACGTTCTTCATACGGTTAAGCAGCTAGTCCGGGTACAAGCTTTGTGGTTCGGTGGTAAATACGCTGCAGAAGATTGATGTCTTTCTGAATCCAGGGTGACCAAGCCTGAACAGCGTACTACATCGCTGGTCTCAGATAGGATTTCAAGATACGGAGCACCGACTGATTGGAGAATTTGCCGAAAATTCGTCTCAATAACGCCAATACTTGTGACGCCTTTTTGTAAGCCACTTTGCACTGCAGTGAAGTCTTCAGACTTGAACTGGTCCAAACATACAAATCTTTCTCTTCAGTTGTCCAGACGAGTTGGTGGGACCCAAGAGTGTAGTTGTAATTAACAGTCTTTACAATGTTTAAAACCTTGCAATTTTGGACGTTGAATGGTAGTTTGTTTCTCAGAGACCAATCGTGCAATGTGTTTAGATCCTTCTGCAAAGTTTCACAGTCATCATTTGTACGTATGCCTGTCCAAAGCTTTATATCGTCTGCAAATAACATAATCTTGCAATTAACACGCTCGGGAATGTCGTTTGCGTAGATAAAAAATCGGTCCGAGAACCAAACCCTGGAGCACTCCGCTCGTAATTTTAAATGTTTTCGATAAGGCGCCGTCAACTCTGACTTGGGCACTCCTGTCGCGTGAATAGTTTTCTAGCCAAGCAAGAAGTTACCCTGTTGTCCCGTGCAATTCAAGTTTCTGGATTGAAATACTATGATCGACGTGGTCAAAAGCCTTTGACGTGTCTAAGAAGCATGCGTGGATGGAGTAACCATTGTCCACACACTCAGTCCAGTCGTTTAAGGTGAGCAAGAGGTTAGAGAGACATGAGTGATGTTTCCTGAAACCGTGATGTTCAGTCGCAAGCAGTCTATTGTTTTCGAGGTGATGGGTGATCTTTTTCGCTACTAAACTCTCTAGCACTTTAGAAATAACCTTCTAACAACGTTCAAAGATTGGATTCAAGGAGTCAAGGATTCAAGGATTCATGGTTAAAAAAGTAAATACTTTACAACACCACAGGATTACGGTATGAATAAAAACAGGAAAAATACAATAGTATAAAAGCAATAGTGAATATCAAAAGTAAGGCTCACGAATGTTATTCTTTTGCATATATGAGTCCAATTTCGCTATAAAAGCCGCCAGGCAAGGAGAGTCCACCACATGTTGGGGTAGGGAATTTCAAAGAACTAGTACACGTACGGCGAAAAAATGGCGCCGACAATCAATACGGGAACTTGGAACGTGAAGAGATAAGGTATGTCCGCGTGTCACTTTCCCATCACACACATCGAGCAAGTGTTTTAGTGGATTTCCTTCAGTAGACACAATTCTATATGTCAGAATAATATCGCGTCGTATACTCATTTGGGTAAAGTCGCATAGACCCAGGCGTTGCAATCTTTCGGTGTACGGCACATTGCGAAGACCAATCACTTACTTTGTTGCTCTATGATAGATTTTATCGAAGAGAGTAATCTCTTTTCGCAGCCAAGGAGCCCAGACCTCTACCGCATACTCCATCGTAGGTCGAAGGTAGACACTCATTATCCTTGGTAACGTTACCAGGGAGAATCTTCCAAATATTCTTCGAAAGATACCCAACAATCTGTTTGCCCGTCGATATATGTTCTGGCAGTGTGCTGTGCTCTTCAGGTTCCCGCTAATACACACGCCAAGATCTTTTTATAACGAGCTCCATGCTAGGTTTTCAGTTCCTAATCGATATGTCCAAGGAACATTCTTGCCAAGATGGAGCATCTTACATTTCTGTATGTTGAATGACATGTCATTCATTACCGCCCAATTCGACACGCTGTCCAAATCCATTTGCAGTTTCTCACAATCCTCTGCAGAACTTTCATGTCATCCGCGAACAGCACCATTTTGGACGATATAAGGGGGGGGGGTAAATCACTAATGTACAGTAGAAAGAGGAGCGGGCCTGCACAGATCCTTGTGGGACTCCACTGGTGGTTTTGAATGTTCGGGATGGCGCTCCGTTAACTTTAATTCGGGCGTCACGATCTGAGAGATAGTTGCACAACCATGAGAGGAGTGGATCACATATTCCTAAACGCATCAGTTTTTGAAGAAGCAAATGATGATTGACTCTGTCAAAAGCTTTCGAAATGTCTAGCTAACATACATGGATGCAAGAACTTCTATCCAACTCCTTTTTCCAGTCGTCTAACGCTATGAGAAGATTCGTTAGACACGAGTGATGAGATCGAAATCCATGCCGCGCTGGCGGAAACAAATTCTGCGATTCAAAGTGTGCAACCATTCTTTTCGAGACTATACGTACCATGAGCTTAGCAATTACAGGTAAAAGTGTGACGGGACGATAATTTCCAGCGTCAGATCGGCAACCACCTTTGAAGATAGGTGTTATCACGCCGGACTTTCAATCTTTCGGTACAACTCCCTTAAGCAACGAACAGGTAAACAGGCTGGAGCGGTTGACAAAGCTGACGGTAACAGAACCTGAGCACATCCGGTGGGATGCCACCCGCTTCTGGAGATTTTCTTACATTTAGTTTGAGTAAATGACTCGCAACAATCATTGGATTTATCGAAATATGGCACAATGTTTCGATTCCTGTTTTGATTGAAAACTCAAAACGTTCCACTAAAACCTTTGGCACGAACACTTTAGAGTGGTAAATTGCTAGAGCATTTGCGGTTTCCAACACTGTTTCAGTGAGTTTTGCACCATTCTGAATGGAAAAAATACCTGGTTTGACTTTCGCTTTGGCGTTCATGATTTTGTATAGTAACTTAGGGTTGCGTTCCATTTTTGACAGCAGCATCAATTGGTGCGCTTCCATATCCTCTCGAATAAGTGCAGTCACTTTGTTGCGTAACATACGGAAATGTTGCCAAGAAGTAAAAGTATTGTTGGCTTTGTGCTGCACTCACGCTGCTCGCTTCAGTGCTATCCACTTTTTTGTTCTGCTGCGGACAACAACACGAAGTTCATGGACGCACCATTTCTGAACGATCTGCAAGTTCTAGACTATCTTTAGTTTCAGAAAACTTCCAAGTTCGATCCATTGCGCGTCAGGGCTTATGTTGTCCATCTAAAAATGCGGAATCTGCACGAGCGATTTACTCAGGGCCAATTTATCTACCCGTCGAACTACCCCATTCGGAGCAAGCGGTTGCTGAGTACTGCAAACATAGTTAAACACAAGCACTGAATGGTCGCTAAGACCAAGCGGGGCCTGGAATTCGATCGCTGCGATAAATTGTTCTCCCGATGTTAACACCAAATCCAAGAGAGATGGGCGGTAAGAACCTCTCCTCCGGGTGCATTCCTGAACATGGTTCTATAACGGGACTGAATCTAGTACCTCTATAAATCGGTATTCTAGCGTTTGTGGGGAGTGATCGTTTCTGAGATAAAGGGTCGACAGATTACAATCACCCATAATGAGTGTGGTTGCTTGCTGTGTGCGAGTCAAGCGCTGAAGCACTTGAATCAACGTTTCGTTGTACGATTCCGTAGATGAAGGGGACCGGTAGACCACACCATTAATGCAAACTTTACCAGACATCAGACTTAAAGTGCACCAAATTGTATCCTCGAGCGTGAATTCTGTCTTGTCTATTGGATGTCACTGGAATCGATTGTGATGATATAGAGCAACACCACCCCCCACTTCTCTCTCGATCGTTCATTTTCAAAATCAAATTTGGAATTGATATCTTCGTTCCAATCAATTGGAAAGAATAACATGTTTTTTGTAATGGCGATAATATCAGGAGAGTAGCGCGAACATATATCGGTTAGCTCAGCTAATTTGTTTGGAAGTCTTTGTGCATTTGTATATAAACACATTATAATGTTTGTGGTGTTCAAATCATTGAAAGTTATCAATGGGCCGACTCGGTTAGAGTCGGAATGCTCAAACTTTTGGAGCCATCACATGACATTCAGGTTGAACCTCATCACTAGGCGTTTGATGGTCGGTACTATCCGTTTGCTTGCTACCGGTTTTTACATTTGGCAAACTCAACTTGTCGTTTGGGTGTAGGTTTTTTCTATTAGGTTTCCATTCACGTTTGATAATATCCGTCATTTCGGTTGTGAAGAAGGTTAGCTTAAAAGTGCTAGGACATGCCCTTTATAGTTGGCAGAGGGCGGTATCCTAAAAGCATCCACAATTACGGTATTTTTAATACCAATTGTTTCGGCTAGATATTTCCACTGTATGTGGTCGTGCTCAGACTTTTCTTGAGATGGTACGTCAGCAGCATCTTCCGGAACACCTAGAATTACAATACTTCTTGGATTACGTTCTTCACGAGATTTCTGCGACGACTTTCGATCCCACCATGGTAGGTCTGCGTGGATACGACATGCAGTCTCTGGAACACCTCTAAGAATGTAAGCATTTAAGAGTAAGTATTCCACGTCCTCCGCAGATTGCAGCGTTATTCTTAAAAGGCGAGGATCATCCGTGTGAGGAGAATTCAGGTGGCGATTTAATCGAACTATTGATGAGGGAGTAACCGCGGCCAATCTCATCTGACTGCAGAGTTTAAACCACTCAGCTAAGTCATGTTTTTGCTTAGCTTCAAACAGCGTTTCCTGCGACTCGGTCACGTTTGTACATATAACGCTAAGGTTTACACCCGCGGACTTTATTTTATAATTTGACTCAGTCATTTTAGTAGTGGATTTTTTGAGTCCTTTCTCGGTTGTGTTAAGTCGTGGAGTCACTGATCCCAACGAACGCTTTCCCGTTTTAGTCGCCATCTGCGCGGTTATCTGGGCAAATGTTGGCCTGCTCGAGTATGATGTATTACCTACCGGCTCTTCGGCAGTAACCTCTAAGTCGGGTAACAACGGTGCCTTTATGACGTTTATTATCAGTTCATTCAGTTTTTGTATACGGATTCCATTCCATTTAGACGGGTCTCAATATCATATTCAGGGGTTTTCGCCGCCGAGGCTGACAGTGTTGATTTGGCCTTTCAAAGCAGATAAACATAACAGACACCAGGACAATCATCTCCATTAATAATCGATACTAAATCCGACCATTAAAAATTTGAATTATTTTGAATTACTTTGAATGATCTCTATGGTGATTTTGAATCAGCAAATGAATCACATATCAGACCGCACTTTTTCAAGATTCAAGATTCTAGATTAAGGGTTGAAAATCAATTTAATTTTTAATATATAACAATATATATATATATTTATATATATATTTATATATATATATATAACCATTGCAGGTCCTTTTCTTCTCCAGAGTACTCTAGGTTTATGTCGCTGAGATTATCATTCACTCGAAAACTTTTGATACCGAAGGCAGCAACGTCACCGGCCTTTATTTTTCAACTTTAGAACGGCTAACACCTTCGTAAATGAGTATTATTTGTCCACGTTTCCAGTCACATGTTGCCGCACCAACTTGGAGCAAATTATTAAAGATGCAAGATAGAGGTTCAGAATCTGAACCGACACCGACTCAAATTTTGAACACTTCGCCACTGCCTCGATCTCTCTCTCCACAAATTCAAGTTGTCTTCTCTTCTCTCTTCCTTTTATTCCAAAAAAATCTTCTGCAGAGATCAAGAGCACTCCTGGTATCTTTCACAGACGGAGTGTCTGACTTAGTGATTGCAATTTGGCATGAGTCTGTGATTACCAATCACAGAGAATTCACGTGATTTTCTTGTGCGTGCGTGCGAGTCAGTTAGCACACTGATGGCCAGGTTGCCTGTGTCTCGCCAAGCTGTGTGTGTCAGTTCTATTCTTAACACGCTAACATTTTGCACAATCTATCTTCCGTGTTGGCAATACCGGCATCTGACGTATTCACGATGATGTTCGAGCAGAATTTTGTACCAGAAACTTGGAAAACTGCCCTGATTAGTCCCATCTACAAGGGTGGTAATAGAAATGATCCTTTAAACTATCGCCCGATAGCGTTATTACCAGTGCTATCCAAAGTAATGGAGTCCATAATAGCTGATGCCTTACGGAATCACTTTGAGATTAATAATTTAATCTCCGAGGCACAGCATGGATTCAGGAAAAAACGATCCTGTCTGACAAACTTGCTATTAGCAAAAGAACTTGGTCTGAGCTACTGGATGCCGGCCACTCCGTGGACGTAATTTATATCGATTTCTCAAAAGCCTTCGATCGTGTGAATCACGAAATACTTTCGTCGAAACTACTCACCTACGGAGTACAGGGTAAACTCCATGCAGGGATTAAAGAATGGTTGATATCTCGTGAGATGTACGTGAGAGTCAAAAACGAACTATCCGAGTCGATTAAAGTTGCCCGTGGTGTCCCACAAGGATCAATCCTCGGACCGCTTTTGTTTTTAATATATATAAACGACTTGCCTACTGTATTACAGTCGTCCGTGCTTATTTTCGCTGATGACGCAAAGCTTTGGCGCAAGATAGACTCCACAGACGACACACAGAACCTGCAACGGGATCTCGATATGATTCACACTTGGTCCATAGACAACGAAATGCACCTGAATGCTTCGAAATGCAGCCTATTGTCTCTCAACAGCAAGTCGAGCAAAGAATATTATCTTGGTCGCACTGTTATTAAACCCGCCTCCTCCGAAAAAGATTTAGGTGTGATTATCCAATCAGACTTAGGAAACTCACTGCAATGTCGACTGGCTGCCTGCAAAGCTGAAAACAACTTGGGTCTCCTTAAAAGAGTCCTAGGTTCGTTTGACCCCAATATTGCCTGCAAATTGATTTCAACGTACATCCGTCCTCATGTTGAATATGCTATACCGGCATGGGATCCTTGGTTGAAAAAAGATATTCTGCTATAAGAAACTCCACAGCGCAGAGCGACAAAACTCGTCCTGGGACTATCAAATTATCCATACGAAACGCGACTTAAATTATTGAATTTGCATTCGGCTGAATACAGACGGAAACGAGGAGCACTTATATTCATTTGGACAGTGCTTAATCAAACAAATCATCCTTGCGGTTATTTGTTTCATCTTTCTCATAACACACATCTGCGAGGTCACCAATTAAAACTTTACCAACAGCATAGCAGGTTGAACTGCCGCAAATATGCATTTTCCGTTCGCAATGTGCAACTGTGGAACAGTTTAACTGCTCATGTGGTACAATCTGGAACTGTTGAAGTTTTCAAAAAAATCACTAGATATCCACATGGAAAAGTATGTTTTTTGTGTTTGACAATAATCTAACAATATTTTGATATTTTTTACCATCCGACCCGATGTACATTTTTGTGGGTCTTGTAAAGCATAGCTTTTTATTTGCATATAATCTATGAATAATCTATGAATACGCTTTTAAATTGCGTCAACATACATAGCGGCCGTTGTAAATCTTGTTGCATCCCCGAAACTAGTGTAAAATTTTCAAAATTTAATGGCTATCGGGATTTTACCATGAAACATGACTGTAAACGTAGGGAAGAATATTTTCCGCTTCCTCTCATGCTCTGTAAACGTATTCCGCGACTATTCCGGTCCAGTTGATGGAATAAAATTTGATGAGGTGGGATGCGCGTGCTTATGTGCTCATTATAACGCGAATATACCAGTAAACTCACCGCTAAACCCCAGGAAGGTTATGTAGTCGTAGTAAACGGCAGAGATGAGCCAGAGAAAATTCCCAATCAAGCGTCCCACAAAACTGTTGCTGATTATAACTGGAGAAAAATAAAAAAGTGTTTGCCACTTACGCATTGAATACAAAATAGAAACGGGTGGAGGTATAAAGTACGTGTGCGACGTCAAAACACGCCTCACTAAGCTGCCCACTAGGAGGCTCACTTAATTATCGTATACTGACATTTTATGCCTTGGGCACATGATTAAAAAGATGCCAGGCGAAAGTTTGTCAGAGTTACGTAAGTTCGTGGCAGTATTTCATAAAATTGAGGCTACCGAGAACTCAACTCTGACATTCCTTGACCCTAGCCAGCAGGCAATTCGGTGGAGAGATGACGCACAATATTCCCATCATTTTAAACTCAAATGAAACGAAACAGAGCAAGCCTATGATAGAAGTGAATGAATTGAAAGGCCTTCCTTTTAATGTAATAAATAATGAATGACCATGGCCTTAACATTTTGCCGTACGAGTTATGTTTTAGACTACTCATGAGTAATAGGTACTTTGAAATAAAAAGGGGGGTATGTCGGCGCTTGTGTTAGGGCGCAGTAGCAGGGTATTTCGCAGTCCCGCGTCAATTCGAATTCAATGTTATTTAGCGTGTTATCTAGAACAACCAAGTCAACATTGAAATTTTCCTGGGTGCCCAGCGCCACCATGCTTATCTCCGGTTTCATCGGCACCAAGCAGTATAGGTGATATGATTTCGCCTAATGAACCGAGCGGCTAAGCTGCAGCGGTTATTTCTTTCCAAGAATATGAATGCCCGATCGATCTCGAATATATTTAAATTTTACACCGGGGGTGTTTTAGCACTATTTAAAGCTATGCAGCTAGAGTGTGGTTTAAACCTCGTCCTGCTACAAAGGCGCTTGCTATTGCTACCACCAATACGTAAATTTGGCGTCATCGCGTTTACATATGATGAGTGCAAAAGGCATCAGATCGGTAACGGGGTTGGAAGAGAATGTGTGTGCATACCAATATTTTTGCGTTTTATCGGATTCGCATGTGCATTGTGTACTCGATATTGAACAGTGTAGGTTGTGCCAAAACATACAGAATAGTCTATCATTCATCCTGTTTCAAAACACATGAAACTATTTGACAACACTATTCTCTAATGTATGTCTAGGCCTGGGCAACCTGACAGGATCTCAGCCCACGTGCAGTCTCTGACTGTATGACACTTTGCCTGGATCAGGCTTGTGCTTTCATACATACATACATTTCAAAGGAGTAGCGTAGTTCTAGACCGCGTGTGAACTAAAATGCTGTCAGTTTGGCCAAACCTAGACGGATATAAGAAATTGAACTTAAAATGTCGATGAGACACAAGCGTGTTTCCGCATGCAGTACATGCGGTAAATCAATCTAGCACGGTTAGCTGTGAAATACCGCGTAATACACAATCGCACATCTGTGCGGCACATCAGCTAAGATATTGTCAGGTCGCCCGGGTCTAGAGAGACATAAGAGAAAATGGCAGAGAATACAGTGTGTTTCCACACGAAGCTCAATACGTTTGAAATAATTAGGTTCCATTGTGCAACGTTTTACTATTTCCAGCATCTGTTTTAACAGTTGTTACCAAGAAACTTAGATTGAATAAATAATAGAGCCATCAATGAAATTAACTAAACCGTTGCACACAATCTATTTGCGGTCAAAATTATGTCGCGATTATAGGCCCATTGCGAAATGTTTCTACTGAACCGCAACAAAATCAAAATAACAAAACTTACCGAAAAATAAAGGGACTCGAAGTAAACCAATGATAACAGATGGGAAAAAAGCATTCAGATGAACATCAAAAGCGTACGCCCACTCCACATCTGATGGCCCCGTTTCAGATGTTGCTGATAGGATATCGTCAGAGGGTGATCTCCGTTGATCCAACATGAACCGATTAGCGAGAATCCAGAAAAAGGTCGACGCAAATAACGTCAACGCGAAGAAGTCAACAATGGAGGACCACAATACGAATTTGATGCGAGAAACAATTGAGTGGTAAGCTATTGTGGCCAGCAAAGAGTCAGCCGCTGAACAGAACGAGGAAAAAATAACGACTGACGGTACCGGGAACGAAAACAAAACAAAAGGACGTAAAATTCATAAATTTTGGAGTACAAAAGAGCAACTGCTCCAATGTATCGACTTTGGCCATGGCACTGTACTGTATATTTCACAATGCTTTGCGAGTGCACGGATGTGCAATCGTACAGTACTTCTGTGCTGTGCTAAATTGATTGGCCACGGGTAGTGAGCTGCATGCTGAAACACGCTGGAGTCTCACTACCATCTTTATTCTATATTTCTCATATCTGTCTAGGCCTAGGCAATCTGACAGTAATATCACCTACGTACAGTCTCCGACTGTCGCACTTTGCCTGGATCAGGCTTGTGCATTCATACCAATGCTTGCAAAGTGAGTTAATCTTACGGCTTTAGTAAGTAATAAGTGAGATGTTATTAACCGGTTGCAAGCAATAAAATACAATATTGTGTGGCAAGATAGAAATAAATGATACGAAAAAGAACCTACCTACAACAACGGCAAACATAATAACCAGAAAAGCTGGATCATCCCTGGCCCATTGCCTTCTCGAACCTAAGGTAATTCATGGATAAAGAAGGAACGTACAATTACGATATTTGAAGTTTCTAAACAAACGCTGAGGAGCAACAATGAGTTGTGTCATTTGCCAAAAAGCATATTCGAAGTCCATATGCCGTATATTGATCAGGCGTCTAAAATAGCGACTTCGCTTTTCTGCGGCTGATAGAATTCGACCGAGAGTCCTTGGACGACAATTGGTGGAGCATGCGAACATGTGTGAACATATTGAAGGCGAAAGATTATCGTTGATCGGAACGCTGACAGACATCTGAAACCAAAAGTATGCATAATTTAAACACATGCGTGTTCTGTAAATTTTCAGATATGCCTGAAGGCAAACATTGATGTAACCGTTCCGCCAAAGTAAACGTAGCAAGCATTGAAAACAGCAAATTTGGCTGCATAAAGTTTGTAAAGGCAATGTTTGTAAAGTTCAATGATATCTTAAAAACACTACCCAACTGCACTAATCGGAGGGCAGGTTGTTGCCAATCGCTATCCAGTCACGATACAACCATTGATCAACGTATGCAGTCCCAGGGCATTCCCATCTTCCACTACATTTAAAATCCAGGTCCTCACTAGATTGGTTTTTTTATTCTTTAAACGCATTGCGCGCACAATCAACACTTTATTTTACTTAAGCTTCGTTTGACTGTTGGGAAACATATTGGAACTGAGGTACTTAAAGACTGAAACATATTTAGTGCGACGACCATAGACACTTTGAGGGATAGCGTGAAACTGGAAGAAATTGCCTTGTTATTTCCTGCAGTGTTTTTATCAAGACCGAGTTTCGTAGAGAAAAGACTGATGCTATCTAAAAGCATCTGCAACATTAGGATGTTTTCACCAAGAACGACTACGTCGTCCAGGTAGTGCCTTTCAGTGATCCGGCCTGATGCAAGTTTGGGTAGTCCAATTGTGCCTGCTGGATGATCCATTCAACGATAGTTGAATAGAACTGGCGATAACGGGCAGGTTTTCCTGACCACAATTTGGAAATTAAATTTGCTAGATCCCTCACCACAGACACGAACTAGATCCCGGGTAAAATTGAAATGGGCACGGATGTGCATTTGCACAGTATCTCGGCATTGCTCTGCCAACACTGTGATAGATTTGTTTGCGGCGATTATAAGCTGCGCTCGAAAGCACACTGCTGTCTCACTACTATTTCCACTAAGCTGGGAAACTGGCAATCTCAGCCCATGTGAAAATACGACTGCGCAGTAATTTGACTGGATGCAGATTTCTTTTATGTTAGAGCACACTAATTTTTGATGCTGAACCCACGCGCGGTGTTCTACAATCTTCAGCGATGTAAACATTTGTTCTGCGCGTCACAACGCCGGGGGAAATTCACCTTGGATGAATCTTATTTTTACATTTACTTTGGCGCGGTGGGCTCCATAGGTGGATTAGCCAGCTTCATTGATGTCTCGAATCAAGTCAGCCCCACTTGCATCGTTCAGGAGGCGAGATCGTTTCAGATCTTAATCCAGTCTTGTTACTACCAGTGGACGCCATAGTCGGAGCGCAGTCCCAAGGCATCTGCATCCTCATTGACGGTGGAGAGCCTGGTATTCACTTGACCGCCTTGTCGTCAACGCCAGGTACAAACGGGTTTGGGGTCGATGACGAGTTTCGTGAACGCTGAGTCTGCCTTTCGGAGGATGGGGCATCGCGCCCGAACGGCAGCGGTCAGTATTTCGGACGCCCAAGATTATCCTGAGGCATCAATGGTCGAATGCTTCTAAAGCAGTACATGGTGGTTCGCTGTTTAGTAAACACGTACTTTAGTTTTGAGGCTGTGTTAAGAGGCACAGCTCCTAACGAACAAAACAGCCCGAAACCCTGATTGACCGGAAATTGGACACTTCTATTGATAAGTGAAAGCATGTCAACTCACTGATCGCTTTGGATTTTGACTGTCGATATCCCAGAAACATCGATTTCATGTGCTATAAAAGCTGTGCTCAATTGTAATTGTAATTGCTCTATTGTAATTAATCTCCCAATCCGGGGGGGGTAAAACAATCGTTATTTTACGATCAATTAGCTTTTCACCATTCTAAGTTGTTGGACAGTGAACTTTGGAATTGACTTGGCTGAGAGTACTTCTTGTTATCAACGAACATAATAGACTGATTCTGGGCATGTGCCTATCAGTGTCAAGAACGAATTACGCGCATGAGCAACCCTTAACTTTACTTCATCGTCCGCATGATCATTGGACAACATACTTGAACCGATGTATTTGAAAACTGGAACCTAATCGACGTTCAATTGCAGGGCGCCTAGTTTAATGGTGTAAAATGCATGGGTTTTTCCTGTGTTAATCTCGAAGCCGACTTTTGTAGCATACCTACTAATGCGACCTAAAAACCTTTGCAGCATTTCGGCATTTCCGACAAAAGTAATTAATTAGGCTAACGAGCACAAAGGGACTCCATTCGATAGCACGATGTCTCATAAACAACCACCATCTACGGGGTCCAAAGCAGTGCGAAAATCAACAAAACATGCTATTGCTTGCTGTTGATAGCGTGCACGGTGCTCCAGAATCATGCATAAGGTGAATAACTGGTCTACGCATCCCATCCTGGGGCGAAACACAACTCGGTTGACTCTAGTGCGAGACGGAGAACCAATTTAGCAGTAGCATCGGTGAGACTTATTCCGCAGTAGTTGGAGCACGCAGATCTATCTCCACGTTTAGGTAGGGGTGGGATGATACACATCCCCCAGTCTGATGGACAGCCTTCCGACTCCCAGATAGAACAAAACAGTTTATGCAGCGTTAGCATATGTTACAATAAGCTCAACGTAAATTCCGTCCTCACAAGGTGATTTACCGTTCTTCTTTCGTCGCAAAACACTTGAAATCTCGTACTCTGTTGCAATGCAGTATATCTGTGCTGTGCAGCTAACACCGTGCTAAATTGATTGGCCGCCAGCGGTGAGCTGTATCTGAATACACGCTGGAACCTCACTGCCATTGCAATTTTCCTTTCTCATATCTGTCTATGCCTGCACAACCTGATACTATCTTATCCCAGGTGCAGTCTTTGACTGGATCAGGCTTGTGCTTTCATACATATTATGATAGGCCATCGCAGTTTACTGGGTAACCGCAGTTATATATTGGGATAGTTATCACTGTACTGGTAGCTGGCAAGTGGTTCAGCAACTGATTAAAATGTTCAACCCACATAGCTATCTTATAATTAAGGTCAAATATCAGCTGTCATGGCGATTCTCTGAGGTTTATGCTAAGACTGCAGCTTCCAGACGAGGTACGAATCAAACGGAAAAGTTTTTTAAAGTCTCCAATGTTTGCTGCAGCTTCATTTCAGATGCGATTTCTAGCCAGTTTAGCTGAAGATCCTTACGGGCAGATCGTGTAGCAGCTGTCATGAGGAGGCGTAATCAGAAGCACTATGAAATTGGGTATCTCTTGCCTGGGCAGAGAGCTTAATGCTGTTCTGAGAGATATAGTCTCTCCGGTGGTAATAAACGGTGCCTAGGTTTTTTAATGTTGTAATCTGAGTAGCGGATTTCAGTATGAACCACTGTTGCTCAGCTGGGGCATCACACTCATCCAACTGCTCAGCGATATCTGCTATGAGCTTTTTAAGTTGATCCTGGTTTCCTAAGGCTGCCAAGTTTAAACGCATCTTAGGAGTTTCCCTTTGGTGGTTTAGCAGGCGAAGTCGGAGCTTTGCGTGAACGACAATGTGATCAGTCCCTGATGCATGCGCTATTTCGGCCCCAGGATAGTACCTACAGTCCAGCACTGAGGACATCCAGCGTGCATGAATCTGATTCGCTGTTTTCCTATCATTCGAGTACCATATTACTAAGTGTTTCCTAGAGTGCTGGAATTTAGTGTTGCAGACAATGTGATTCAGGCCGCCAACTAAATTAATCGATGTGTTCTCGCAGCGCTGCCTTAGAACAAATCTGCCTGGAATTCGGTTTGTGGCAGCATCTGCTGATATAGTACGTGTATTCCAATCGCCGACCACAAACAATATGCCATTCTCAGTTACTCTATCGACCCACCGAAAAAAGCATGTGAAATATTTCCACCGATAAGAAGTTTACACTTCGCTATTACGAGAAAAATATGGTCTTGTTCGAGGCTTTTTCACAGGGGACGAATGATTTTTGGAATTTTCAGATTCGGTACTAGGATACTCGGAAACGTGGTAAATTCTCATTTAGTGAGTTGCTATCAGGGCATGCAACTAGATCTGCGGTTGGTGCAAGATGACGCAAGGATACAGTTTTTTCTCGGCCATCTGAAAAGCGTACATGAGCATATTCGGGATTACTTACTTTACTTTTGTGCGGCTGGCTCCACGGGTGGATTAGCCGGCTTCATTGATGTCTCGGATCGCACCAGCCCACGCACGTCGATCGGAGGCGAGATCGTTGCAGATCGTGATCCAGTCTCGTTCCCACCTGCGAACTCCGTAGACGGTACGCAGACCCATTGAAACATCATCATGAAGTTTCTTGGGGGTAGTGTACAAGTGATGTCCCCAGCACCACTCGGTGTTTGTTCGAGTACACCTCTCTAGCCTTTGCACAGCCAAGTGCAACCTACAAGGCAGCAGGGAGTTGGCAGATAAACGCGCTGTGCGCCAGTTATCTACCTACGGGACTTCTCTCCGGATTTTTTCTCGGGGTTTTCTCCCGAAGCCTTTCCCGCAATCGGGTGACCCACAAGGCAGTGGGGGTTTGGGGTCAGGGTTTTCCTTCCCCTAGATGGATTGCCAGTAGCTGACGAGCTCCATCTGCCCGGAGCAAACTGGTTTTAAGGCGCCAGTGACCCGCCTTCGCCCCTTCTCCTGTCAGTAAGAGCAGTTCGCCGGGCTTGTGAAAGCCACTCGTGCAGGCCAGGAGTTGGACTTGGTTGTCAGAGGCTATTTGAGACGCACGCCACGTGGGAGCATTTTATAGATAGTAGGTGGCTCATTACTACTACCACCCCCGGCTGTGACAACCTTCGGGATTGCTCTCAACTAGTTCACCGTCTTCTAGCGGAGGGTCATTCTTAGATGAACTCGTATTTATTCTAAGCAGTACACGACCAGGTATTAATATCCACTGAGTTAGATAACTGCCGATAGTGGACCTGCGAAGATGATAAAACATTTTTTCATGGGGCGTAACATTGGTTGCTGTACAGAGTAGTGAACAGATAGAATGGAACGCGTCCGGTAATACAGACTCTCATTGATCAATTTCTAAATTCCGGGAACGTAGGCACAGCGAGACTGTTTCTATAGCGTAGCGTTCAATCTTTCTACTTGCCCGTTACAACGTGGATGTTGGTTAGTGATTTTACTAGTGGTCACTCCGCGTTTGTGCAGGAATGTCTTAAACTCCTCAGAATTAAAGGAAACACCTCTGAATGAATTAAAGACGGCAGATCAAATATTGAAAACAGCTCAATAAGGCACTGTATGATCGTGAACGCTTTCATATCTAAACAATAAAATGCAAACGGGAAAAGGGAATATTCATCGATCACGGTCAGAATATAACGGCTGCAGGTTGCTGAAAGGATCGGTCCTTTAAAATCAGGACTCTAACGTTTGGGTAGCTTTTATTAAGTGACTATCATCCGGTTTATGAAACTTGGGCTTGAGCTCACGACAGGCAGGGCACTGATGAATGATTAACCTCACGTTATCAAAGGAATATGGCAAATTTTAGACCGGACAAAATGACAAAAGCGAGTCACACCTGGATGATAAGTTCTCGTATCGTTTTCAAATCAGTTGGCGAATGAGTTGATGAACAGTAAGCTCCCGAGAGCGCGTCTGCAGCTTCATTCTGACTGTGCGGCACTTTGCCTGGATCAGGATTGTGCTTTCATACCATCATACCATACTGGGTCGATAGATTACTCCGTAAGTGAATTGAGCGAGTTCAATACACCAGTGTTGAACTTGGTCGTTTTTTTATGTTTTCTCCGATCTTTGAATCATACGTAAAAGTCACGGACTGCTAATCAGTTATCAATTTAAACTAGGTTCCTAGTAGATAATACCGCCATTTTCTAATTGCTTCTAATAAACCATAAGCCTCCTTTTCTACTGTGGAATGTCTTCGTTCACTAGAACTTAGAAGAAAAGAATGCTACTGGAAGACCATTTTGGTTCAGTGTAGCAGAAATAACGATATCGGATGCATCAGTTTCAACAACCAGCGGCACGTTTCGGTCTACTTTAATTACTGTAGATTCCATCAATTCTGCCATGAGAGCTCACTCGATAAGGAGGGTAAGGGCGTACGGTAGCCATTTCAAAGCCATTCAATACTACTACAGGTGTAAAACAAGGCTGTCTACTCTCCCCGTTTTTGTTCAAATTTATCATCGAAAACGTCCTCCGTAGCGCTCTTAGTAGTTTATCCACGGGTGGCGTTGAGCTCCTACCAGGTGGGTGTGCTATGGACCCAGATTATGCTGATGATATTACCTTACTGGACGAAGACACATCAATAAAACAGGCCTTGTATATGATGGAAATGGAAAAATGACAGATCTCGTGCTTTCACGCTCTCTGCTCACAATGCTTTCACTGATCTCACACTGCATGCAAACTTTTTAATAACCGTTTTCCGTTTTGTAGTTCTTTGTGTAGCCCTCACCGAAGTACAGTTTGTTGATCAAGGCTTCCAAATTTAGCCACTTCGAATGCCTCCAGAGCGTTCTTCTGCCCATGCGTACCATTCAAATTAGCAGCGTTTAATGTACGGGATTTAGTTAGAATCGCACAACAGACAGCCTTGGCTCGCACACTTGATAGCTTCGATGTCGATGTATGCTGTTTGTCGGAAACACGCATGCATAACGCTGGCTCGGTTACTCGATTGTATAACCCTTCGAATTTATGCAAGTCATACTATCTACGCCTGTCCACTAATGACAACGCCATGGTATCTGGTCAAGCTGGTGTCAGAATCGTTTTGAGTGAGAGAGCTGAGGTCGCACTGATAGACTAAATCACAGTCGACAGTGGCCTTTGTGCAGTAATACTACAAAATTGAATTGGTCGACAGCTTTGTTTACCTTGGCAGTTGTATCTCCGCTGGAGGTTGTGTCGAAGGCGAGATCTCACATGTAAGCAAAGCGGGTGCAGCGTTTGCTAAACTTCGCCACCTGTGGCGTCGACGCGATGTTTCGCTCCACACTAAAGGCCGAGTGTACAACGCAGTGGTGCGTGCTACACTCCTTTATGGATGCGAAACCTAGTCTATCCGAGCGGAAGATGTCCGTCGGCTTTCTGTTTTTGATACCCGTTGCCTGCGTAGAATTGCTCGCATTCGGTGGCAGCATCGTGTTACAAATATAGATGTCTGCAAGCGGGTGTTAGGACCAGGTGGCCACGGACTGAGAGAAAGAGACGATTCATAAGTGGATAGTTTAACGAAAAACTAGAAAATCATCACGTAGGAGAAAAAATCAAACCGCGCGAGATCAAGGTTGAGTTTGATGAAGAGCTCATGCAAGGCCATCATCCACACCGATGTGTGAAAACAATGAAACACAAACAGACAGACATATGGTACATTTCAGGCTAATTTCGTGTTTGATTAATTGGTTTCGTTTTGTATATCAGAAACGTAAAAATTGTTGCGATCGAAAACACCGCCAGTCCAAGGACACTTTTATTTAGAGTTCAGTCCAGTTTGCATGGGACAGCAAAAGGCTAACGAGCCAATCGAGCATCCACAATTACTTTCGGTGAAAAACTGAAAGGGAAGCACTTACCAGTGTCAAGACATTTTTTCGTTTGTAATTTCCGACGATCACGGCGCCAAGAGATTATCCAAATTGAATTTAGGATTCACCGCATTATAACCGATGATGGGAAAACAAAAGTCAGTTTTTCTTAACCAGTTCAGTTTATTTTGAACAGGACAACGAGTGGCTAACCAGCGAAGCCAGCATTCAGAATTACTTTCGTTGGAAAGCTGCAGAGCAGCACCAACCACTGCCAACATGTTTATATCTTTTTGTCCGTTTTAATTCTTCGACGGTCTCGACGCCAAGAGCTTATCCGGATTGAATTTAGGGAGCACCATGTTATAACCGATTTTAGAATGAACAAAAATAAGTTTATCTGTTTAGCTAGAAGAGAATCATGTATTAAAACAGAAAACTATAGCATTTACTTCGTTATCGGAAATTGTTTAAAATGGTGATCTTCCTAAGATTGTATAGCAAATAGGGAGAGTATCCAGGAAATAACTTACTTCCGTTGCTGTCCAAACCATGCGTTTAACTCGCTCCCGAACTGCAGGATATTAGTTGTCGAGGAAGACTGTTCCAGAAATTTACCACACAGGCTGAAAGAGTGATCCCTGGAGTCTAACTGACAACGCTTTTTGCAAGTTTAAATGAATGGCCGAAAAATAACTTTCGTTCACGCTTAGCTGCAGCGGCACATTGGTCCTCACATTTGAGGTCAGTCCTAATCAGTCCTCCTAAATCATCAATACAATGTGCTGCGTTAGCACTGAGAGAATTTCCTGACAACTCTTGTGGCAGTTTAGTGGGAAGTCTCGCTGATATGGCCAGTTTATGACTTGCTCAAGGTCGCGCAAAAGGTATCTTCATCAGTTGATCCAATGAACTTATCATCCGCGAAAATAAAGAATGGACATTTCAAGGCAGATGAAAAGTTACAAATTAAATTTAAGAATAGAGGAGGACCTAGTACCAAAGCTCGCACAACGTTTTGGTAAGCACTGAAGTAATATTTGTCAGCATAATTTAGTGGATTCCTTAAGCCCCTTAGCTTTGTTAACGCGAACATGGATAAGTGCGTCATACACCTGAGTATCATTGAAGGACAACTCATTTTCAGGAACAGCAGATGGCAGGTTAAGTAGCCTAGCCAGTGTGTTTGAAAAATTATCTCGTTGATGAACGCTACATATAAATCTTGAGAAAACAGTTGCCTTAGAGTGATATCGGCTACTTTCCCGTCTTTCAGTTTCAAAGCTCAATTGCATTCCATGGTTTTGCCATTTGATTGTGCTGTAAGATCTCTTCGGATTGAGTTTAGCATCTGTAGCTAAAGTTATCTCAAAATCCTGTTTGTTCGAAAACTGTAATTTAACACAAGCGTTCCTAGCGGTTTTGTAGCCGGCCCATGAACCAGATGTGAGGCATAGCTTATTGTGCCGCCATGTGCAATCATGTATGCAAGAAGACCTGTGGCCTTGAGGATTCACACTAGGGCGGCTCTAATGCCTTCTCACCCACTGCAGCTGACCGTGCAGTACGTGCAGCACATTGGAATCACTAGATAACTAAAAAGCAGATTTTGATGTCAGTAGGAATAACCCCACGTCTAGATGCCTAAACTTGCGTCTAGAACGACAGTCAGGTTTGTAAAATCGCATTACGGCATCGAAGCTTACCATTACGTGATCGCTTTGGCCGAGCGATGGTAACTACTTTAGATACTTCAGGTTTCTAGGTGGGATTACATGGCTATCGAGACTATGTGAACCTCTTATATCATTAGTTATCTTCATAAGTTGTCGGTAAGGCTGTTTGATTACTGCCTCTCTAAATTGGATTTAGAAGAACGGTTCGCGTTTGTCTCAATTTAGATAAACGTGGAGAGCTTAGAGTCAAAGACTGTGTTTCGCGTATACCATGATTATCAGGTGTAGATGATGAACTGCGTGAATTAGTAGAATATTTTTATATGAAAGATTCACGGTGCATCTGTCCATTCTAATCTGAGTTAATTTTAATTATAATTGAACTCAAAAATTTGCGTTTTTAAAGTTGAATTTTTGTTCATGACCATATACCAGAATCTTGGTATACTTATCAAAATTATTATTATCAAAAAAATTGGATGCAAAATACTTATCTGAGAATTTTAATAAAACGGGTGTCCACTGTCTAATATTGTTTTTACGTAGTCAGACAATAGTAAAACATCATGCCATGTGTTCCTCTAATTTTATTAAATCTGTTCAATATTTCTCTCACATTTGAAAATCTTCCCACTCATTGGAAACACTCTGTGATTACTCCCTGTTCAAAATCTGGTAATTCAAACCTTGTTACGAAATATCACCCTATTAAAATTACTTCTATTCTCTCTAGGTTATTTGAAAGTTTTGTCAAAAAATCTTTGTTGGTCTACCTTCGTTTGAAAGCGTTTTGTTCAGTCAAACATGGATTCCGTAACCAAACGTTTTGTGCAAACTGCCAGTTGGAATACTTAGATCTCATAACCGCTTCCCTTGAACAAGGATTAGCAGTAATTGTTGTATTCTTGGACATGAGGAAGAAGAAGAAGAATGACTTCGATCGGGTTCCCCATAGGCTACTCATTTTGAAGTTATCATATTTAGGTATTTATGGGCCTTTATAGAGCAGGTTTCGTTCTTTTCTGTCTGATTGCACCTATTCGGTTCACGTTAATCGTGTTACCTCAATTATAGTCAGCTGATTCCAAATAACGCAATAAAAGGCAGTGTTCTTGGTCCCCTTTATTCTTATCTATGTTAATGATCTGCAAAATTTCGTACATCACTCTAAGCAGTTTATCTTCGCTGATTACATAAAGGTCGTTATAACATCTCCGACTGGCGAAGTGTCACAGACTCGTATATCCCTTCACTGTGATCTTGCCTCTCTATCTAGCTGACGCGCACAAAGGGGATAAGAATTTTTTGCATCTGATACAAACTATATGGGATTACGTTGGCTTGTTAGCCACATACTGTCCTGTGCAAACTGAACTGAACTGAAAATCATTGTAACACACTAACAATAAATGGCTCAACCATCACACCCTCTACAGAAATTAGGGACCTTGGATTTAGATACTCCTATTCTCTCAATTTTAATGAACAAGCTAGACAGCCACAAAACTTGGCCTAAGTAACCAATAAAACCTCTTACGCGAGAGTAGAAAGGCACTGTATAAGATGAAGGTCCTACCAATTCTCCATTATTGTAATATCATCTATTCTAATATGCGTAGGTGTGATTGTTTTCTCGTAGAGAGACTTCACCGTACTTTCAGCAAATAAATTTGGGCTGTTCCAACCCCTTACATAATCTTGAAAGGTGTAATTTGTTGCGTGTCAAACCAATATGGCTACGCAGAATTCGTCTGAATTTGCTTCTCTTCTCTCGAATCAGCAGCGAGTTAAGTTTCGGTATGGCATGCGCTTTCACGTTTATATTCTATATGATCTCCGCGCAATTGTACAAGATTGTTGAATATCCCTATGTCTTTCACTAAAGTTAGGCGTAACGTCTTCCTAATTAAATATGCACAACTTTGAAATTTTTGTTTCCTTCAAAGTGATGTGCAGCTCACATTTCTCGAAATTACAATTCACTACCGGTTTCTGGCTGTTTGCCTTCATTAGGTGGAGACAGTAAGATTGGGTTCAGTTAGCCTTACAGTTCACCAACAATCCCAAATCCTTAAGATAAACACTTCTCTAAATATTCTATACTCCCATGGGATACCAGGTCCCTACTTCCACATCGTTTCCACATATTACTATGTCATTAGTTCTGATAGTAATCTCTCGATAACTGGCCATTCAAGTGTCAGGTTGCCGGACCATAGATATGTTTCTACACGTCTTAATCGTAACCGTGCGTTTTTTATCATTTTTGCCATATGATCGTATACATAACTGTTGTCCATTTATTTTAAGCCAACATCGCGGGCTGCTCGAATTTGGTACGTGATCCCAATTTTTTGATCACACTTGCTCTGCATATTTTCAACGTATACTCGTTACATATTTCATATCAATTTTATTGAAATATTATCTGTTCAATCCATTAAATATTTCCGGTGAAAGCATGCACTCGAAAACCCTATTATCTTCTCGAATTAGGCTACGTAAATTATCTAAGCATAGTAATTGTACTGTCAGATTAGAAAGTGACACTTTAATTATTCTGACTTCGTAAAAACACAATAAAACAACGGAATCCTGTTTTATTAAAATTCTCAGACAAGAGTTTTGCATTGCATTAACTTGATAATAAAAACCTTTTGAAAATTATTACCCAGGTTCTCGGGTGTGGTCCTAAAGCCAGACTTAACACCCATGCAACGAAAATTTAACTATAAAAAACGCAAAATTATCAGCTCCACTTTAAGTAACAATACCTCAGATAACGATGAACAAATGCAATGTGAAACTGTGATTGAAATTAACTCTAATAGTTCCCAAAGTTCGACATCCGCACCTGATAATCAAGGTGTGAGTGTACCTCGACATCTGCATTCACGCCCGTCGAGTTTACCTAAACTAAGACAAACACAATCCCTCTTACTAAACCCTCCTACTTCCAGAGAGGCACTGATCAGACCGTTCATAACCTCCTCATACACCTTTTTTTAAAGATTCAACCTTATTAGAATTCATCTACTATCACACAGTATCCCTCTTATTATAATAATTATACTCCCCAAACTTTATTTTAAAATCCTTACGCTTCTCGCTCCAATTATGAACCATACTCTAACACTAATACCACTTTATTCGAAAATACATAAATTGGATTTTAAGCATAGTAAACTTTCCGATGCACTCACCACAGATGCTTTAACTTCCGATCTTTGTATTGTTCGTTTTCTGATCATAAATGCTAGATCAATTGTACCTAAAATCCATATATTAAAATCTTGCCTATCTTCTAAACCTGTAGATATTATTCTTATAACTGAATCCTGGACCCGTGATGATCACTCTGACTCTAAACTGATGATACCTAACTACCAGGTATTTAGGAGAAACCTCACTCTGAAACGAGGTGGTGGTTGCCTTATTTATGTGCATTCAAGATTTAAAGCTAATAGTATAACATTTTCGAATTTAACAGAACTTGAAGATTCACTATGGATAGAACTACCTATACTAGATCTTTTAATAGGCTGAATCTACTACCCACCAGGCTCAACTTCATATAATCTGAATACATTAACTCAAGCTTTCATCGAAACGTCTCTACATTATGCACGTTATAAACTTATAGCCGGTGATTTTAACATGTTTAATTTACACTGGCACGAACGAAGTAAAGTTAGCTCTCATACAAATTTTATGAAAACGCTTGACTTACTAGGTTACAAACAATTTATTGATACACCAACTAGAAAGGGCAACATTCTTAATTTAGTCTTCACTCTGAATAGTGATCCAAACAACAAACTAATATTGCCTTCCCCCTTCAATGGGGACCATAAAATATTATCACTCCAGCTATCATGCACTTGCAAAGCTACCAATGAGGTCAAGACTCTTCACCGTTTCATCGGTTGGAAGTTACTTTCAACACTTATAAGGATTGAAGATTGGTCTCAATTTTTCTTTCACATGATTTTCCAACTATATCCTCGACATTCCATTCGAAAATTATAGGTTTAATCGATAAAGCTAGCAGTTCTAAAAACGCATAAAACAAACTATGCTCGAGAAAATGGAAAAGAAAATAAAAGAGTGGTCTACAGTTGCAATTAACAATAACGACATCTTCGTTCATTAACATTCCTATGAACTATTGAGTGACCACAAAATCATTCTAGACCATACACTCATTGCATCGGAAAATAGAGCACTAAACAGTGGTGATAAACTGGAATCACTTAGCAGGTTATTTAAATCACGATCCGTAAACTCAACCAGCAAAGTAGATTTTATTATTCAGGATCGAACTTAAAATTCGGCAGAAATAACAATTACAGACCTTTATCCAACAGTAGCATACAAGCGCTCCTTGTTTACCATTCTTCCACTGTTTCAAGCGCATGCGAATCCTGATCTTACTGTCGCTACCTGATGAGTGCAAACAGCAAGAAATCGGTCGTGGGGTGTGAATGACGGGAAAGCATGCGAATGAATATTTCATTACAGACCCTGTTACAATCTTCGAAGAATTTCTCAAATATTTCAATACTACTTGCAAAACTTCCATCTATAAAGATATGACTAGAACTTTTCGGTCACCTAGTGTATTTAACACTATATGCATATATTGAACTACGTTTAGTCTCAAGCCAGACATAACAGGCATTCCACCCACCATTTGCAGAATGGGTGGTGACGGTTTCAAACTTCTTCTACTGAACTTATTTAACACTTTAATCGAATCTGGAATCTTCCCCGTAGAATGGAAACACTCTGTCGTTACACCCAGACATAAATCTGGCTCGAAGCACACGGTATCAAATTATCGCTTAATTAACCACACAGCAATACTATCTAGATTACTTGAAAAAAAGAATAGACTCCACAGACGACACGCAGAAACTGCAACGGGATCTCGATATGATTCACACTTGGTCCATAGACAACGAAATGCCCCTGAATGCTTCGAAATGCAGCCTATTGTCTCTCAACAGCAAGTCGAGCAAAGAATATTATCTTGGTCGCACTGTTATTAAACCCGCCTCCTCCGAAAAAGATTTAGGTGTGATTATCCAATCAGACTTAGGAAACTCAATGCAATGTCGACTGGCTGCCTGCAAAGCTGAAAACAACTTGGGTCTCCTTAAAAGAGTCCTAGGTTCGTTTGACCCCAATATTGCCTGCAAATTGATTTCAACGTACATCCGTCCTCATGTTGAATATGCTATACCAGCATGGGATCCTTGGTTGAAAAAAGATATTCTGCTATTAGAAACTCCACAGCGCAGAGCGACAAAACTCGTCCTGGGACTATCAAATTATCCATACGAAACGCGACTTAAATTATTAAATTTGCATTCGGCTGAATACAGACGGAAACGAGGAGCACTTATATTCATTTGGACAGTGCTTAATCAAACAAATCATCCTTGCGGCCATTTGTTTCATCTTTCCCATAACACACATCTGCGAGGTCACCAATTAAAACTTTACCAACAGCATAGCAGGTTGAACTGCCGCAAATATGCATTTTCCGTTCGCAATGTGCAACTGTGGAACAGTTTACCTACTCATGTGGTACAATCTGGAACTGTTGAAGTTTTCAAAAAATCACTAGATATCCACATGGAAAAGTATGTTTTTTGTGTTTGACAATAATCTAACAATATTTTGATATTTTTTACCATCCGACCCGATGTACATTTTTGTGGGTCTTGTAAAGCATAGCTTTTTATTTGCATATAATCTATGAATAATCTATGAATACGCTTTTAAATTGCGTCAACATACATAGCGGCCGTTGTAAATCTTGTTGCATCCCCGAAACTAGTGTAAAATTTTCAAAATTTAATGGCTATCGGGATTTTACCATGAAACATGACTGTAAACGTAGGGAAGAATATTTTCCGCTTCCTCTCATGCTCTGTAAACGTATTCCGCGACTATTCCGGTCCAGTTGATGGAATAAAATTTGATGAGGTGGGATGCGCGTGCTTATGTGCTCATTATAACGCGAATATACCAGTAAACTCACCGCTAAACCCCAGGAAGGTTATGTAGTCGTAGTAAACGGCAGAGATGAGCCAGAGAAAATTCCCAATCAAGCGTCCCACAAAACTGTTGCTGATTATAACTGGAGAAAAATAAAAAAGTGTTTGCCACTTACGCATTGAATACAAAATAGAAACGGGTGGAGGTATAAAGTACGTGTGCGACGTCAAAACACGCCTCACTAAGCTGCCCACTAGGAGGCTCACTTAATTATCGTATACTGACATTTTATGCCTTGGGCACATGATTAAAAAGATGCCAGGCGAAAGTTTGTCAGAGTTACGTAAGTTCGTGGCAGTATTTCATAAAATTGAGGCTACCGAGAACTCAACTCTGACATTCCTTGACCCTAGCCAGCAGGCAATTCGGTGGAGAGATGACGCACAATATTCCCATCATTTTAAACTCAAATGAAACGAAACAGAGCAAGCCTATGATAGAAGTGAATGAATTGAAAGGCCTTCCTTTTAATGTAATAAATAATGAATGACCATGGCCTTAACATTTTGCCGTACGAGTTATGTTTTAGACTACTCATGAGTAATAGGTACTTTGAAATAAAAAGGGGGGTATGTCGGCGCTTGTGTTAGGGCGCAGTAGCAGGGTATTTCGCAGTCCCGCGTCAATTCGAATTCAATGTTATTTAGCGTGTTATCTAGAACAACCAAGTCAACATTGAAATTTTCCTGGGTGCCCAGCGCCACCATGCTTATCTCCGGTTTCATCGGCACCAAGCAGTATAGGTGATATGATTTCGCCTAATGAACCGAGCGGCTAAGCTGCAGCGGTTATTTCTTTCCAAGAATATGAATGCCCGATCGATCTCGAATATATTTAAATTTTACACCGGGGGTGTTTTAGCACTATTTAAAGCTATGCAGCTAGAGTGTGGTTTAAACCTCGTCCTGCTACAAAGGCGCTTGCTATTGCTACCACCAATACGTAAATTTGGCGTCATCGCGTTTACATATGATGAGTGCAAAAGGCATCAGATCGGTAACGGGGTTGGAAGAGAATGTGTGTGCATACCAATATTTTTGCGTTTTATCGGATTCGCATGTGCATTGTGTACTCGATATTGAACAGTGTAGGTTGTGCCAAAACATACAGAATAGTCTATCATTCATCCTGTTTCAAAACACATGAAACTATTTGACAACACTATTCTCTAATGTATGTCTAGGCCTGGGCAACCTGACAGGATCTCAGCCCACGTGCAGTCTCTGACTGTATGACACTTTGCCTGGATCAGGCTTGTGCTTTCATACATACATACATTTCAAAGGAGTAGCGTAGTTCTAGACCGCGTGTGAACTAAAATGCTGTCAGTTTGGCCAAACCTAGACGGATATAAGAAATTGAACTTAAAATGTCGATGAGACACAAGCGTGTTTCCGCATGCAGTACATGCGGTAAATCAATCTAGCACGGTTAGCTGTGAAATACCGCGTAATACACAATCGCACATCTGTGCGGCACATCAGCTAAGATATTGTCAGGTCGCCCGGGTCTAGAGAGACATAAGAGAAAATGGCAGAGAATACAGTGTGTTTCCACACGAAGCTCAATACGTTTGAAATAATTAGGTTCCATTGTGCAACGTTTTACTATTTCCAGCATCTGTTTTAACAGTTGTTACCAAGAAACTTAGATTGAATACATAATAGAGCCATCAATGAAATCAACTAAACCGTTGCACACAATCTATTTGCGGTCAAAATTATGTCGCGATTATAGGCCCATTGCGAAATGTTTCTACTGAACCGCAACAAAATCAAAATAACAAAACTTACCGAAAAATAAAGGGACTCGAAGTAAACCAATGATAACAGATGGGAAAAAAGCATTCAGATGAACATCAAAAGCGTACGCCCACTCCACATCTGATGGCCCCGTTTCAGATGTTGCTGATAGGATATCGTCAGAGGGTGATCTCCGTTGATCCAACATGAACCGATTAGCGAGAATCCAGAAAAAGGTCGACGCAAATAACGTCAACGCGAAGAAGTCAACAATGGAGGACCACAATACGAATTTGATGCGAGAAACAATTGAGTGGTAAGCTATTGTGGCCAGCAAAGAGTCAGCCGCTGAACAGAACGAGGAAAAAATAACGACTGACGGTACCGGGAACGAAAACAAAACAAAAGGACGTAAAATTCATAAATTTTGGAGTACAAAAGAGCAACTGCTCCAATGTATCGACTTTGGCCATGGCACTGTACTGTATATTTCACAATGCTTTGCGAGTGCACGGATGTGCAATCGTACAGTACTTCTGTGCTGTGCTAAATTGATTGGCCACGGGTAGTGAGCTGCATGCTGAAACACGCTGGAGTCTCACTACCATCTTTATTCTATATTTCTCATATCTGTCTAGGCCTAGGCAATCTGACAGTAATATCACCTACGTACAGTCTCCGACTGTCGCACTTTGCCTGGATCAGGCTTGTGCATTCATACCAATGCTTGCAAAGTGAGTTAATCTTACGGCTTTAGTAAGTAATAAGTGAGATGTTATTAACCGGTTGCAAGCAATAAAATACAATATTGTGTGGCAAGATAGAAATAAATGATACGAAAAAGAACCTACCTACAACAACGGCAAACATAATAACCAGAAAAGCTGGATCATCCCTGGCCCATTGCCTTCTCGAACCTAAGGTAATTCATGGATAAAGAAGGAACGTACAATTACGATATTTGAAGTTTCTAAACAAACGCTGAGGAGCAACAATGAGTTGTGTCATTTGCCAAAAAGCATATTCGAAGTCCATATGCCGTATATTGATCAGGCGTCTAAAATAGCGACTTCGCTTTTCTGCGGCTGATAGAATTCGACCGAGAGTCCTTGGACGACAATTGGTGGAGCATGCGAACATGTGTGAACATATTGAAGGCGAAAGATTATCGTTGATCGGAACGCTGACAGACATCTGAAACCAAAAGTATGCATAATTTAAACACATGCGTGTTCTGTAAATTTTCAGATATGCCTGAAGGCAAACATTGATGTAACCGTTCCGCCAAAGTAAACGTAGCAAGCATTGAAAACAGCAAATTTGGCTGCATAAAGTTTGTAAAGGCAATGTTTGTAAAGTTCAATGATATCTTAAAAACACTACCCAACTGCACTAATCGGAGGGCAGGTTGTTGCCAATCGCTATCCAGTCACGATACAACCATTGATCAACGTATGCAGTCCCAGGGCATTCCCATCTTCCACTACATTTAAAATCCAGGTCCTCACTAGATTGGTTTTTTTATTCTTTAAACGCATTGCGCGCACAATCAACACTTTATTTTACTTAAGCTTCGTTTGACTGTTGGGAAACATATTGGAACTGAGGTACTTAAAGACTGAAACATATTTAGTGCGACGACCATAGACACTTTGAGGGATAGCGTGAAACCGGAAGAAATTGCCTTGTTATTTCCTGTAGTGATTTTATCAACACCGAGTTTCGTAGAGAAAAGACTGATGCTATCTAAAAGCATCTGCAACATTAAGATGTTTTCACCAAGAACGACTACGTCGTCCGGGTAGTGACTTTCAGTGATCCGGCCTGATGCAAGTTTGGGTAGTCCAATTGTGCCTGCTGGATGATCCATTCAACGATAGTTGAATAGAACTGGCGATAACGGGCAGGTTTTCCTGACCACAATTTGGAAATTAAATTTGCTAGATCCCTCACGACAGACACGAACTAGATCCCGGGCAAAATTGAAATGGGCACGGATGTGCATTTGCACAGTATCTCGGTATTGCTCTGCCAACACTGTGATAGATTTGTTTGCGGCGATTATAAGCTGCGCTCGAAAGCACACTACTATTTCCACTAAGCTGGGAAACTGGCAATCTCAGCCCATGTGAAAATACGACTGCGCAGCAATTTGACTGGATGCAGATTTCTTTTATGATAGAGCACACTAATTTTTGATGCTGAACCCACGCGCGGTGTTCTACAATCTTTAGCGATGTAAACATTTGTTCTGCGCGTCACAACGCCGGGGGAAATTCACCTTGGATGAATCTTATTTTTACATTTACTTTGGCGCGGTGGGCTCCATAGGTGGATTAGCCAGCTTCATTGATGTCTCGAATCAAGTCAGCCCCACTTGCATCGTTCAGGAGGCGAGATCGTTTCAGATCTTAATCCAGTCGGAGCGCAGTCCCAAGGCATTTGCATCCTCATTGACGGTGGAAAGCCTGGTATTCACTTGACCGCCTTGTCGTCAACGCCAGGTACAAACGGGTTTGGGGTCGATGACGAGTTTCGTGAGCGCTGAGTCTGCCTTTCGGAGGATGAGGCATCGCGCCCGAACGGCAGCGGTCAGTATTTCGGACGCCCAAGATTATCCTGAGGCATCAATGGTCGAATGCTTCTAAAGCAGTACATGGTGGTTCGCTGTTTAGTAAACACATACTTTAGTTTTGAGGCTGTGTTAAGAGGCACAGCTCCTAACGAACAAAACAGCCCGAAACCCTGATTGACCGGAAATTGGACACTTCTATTGATAAGTGAAAGCATGTCAACTCACTGATCGCTTTGGATTTTGACTGTCGATATCCCAGAAACATCGATTTCATGTGCTATAAAAGCTGTGCTCAATTGTAATTGTAATTGCTCTATTGTAATTAATCTCCCAATCCGGGGGGGGTAAAACAATCGTTATTTTACGATCAATTAGCTTTTCACCATTCTAAGTTGTTGGACAGTGAACTTTGGAATTGACTTGGCTGAGAGTACTTCTTGTTATCAACGAACATAATAGACTGATTCTGGGCATGTGCCTATCAGTGTCAAGAACGAATTACGCGCATGAGCAACCCTTAACTTTACTTCATCGTCCGCATGATCATTGGACAACATACTTGAACCGATGTATTTGAAAACTGGAACCTAATCGACGTTCAATTGCAGGGCGCCTAGTTTAATGGTGTAAAATGCATGGGTTTTTCCTGTGTTAATCTCGAAGCCGACTTTTGTAGCATACCTACTAATGCGACCTAAAAACCTTTGCAGCATTTCGGCATTTCCGACAAAAGTAATTAATTAGGCTAACGAGCACAAAGGGACTCCATTCGATAGCACGATGTCTCATAAACAACCACCATCTACGGGGTCCAAAGCAGTGCGAAAATCAACAAAACATGCTATTGCTTGCTGTTGATAGCGTGCACGGTGCTCCAGAATCATGCATAAGGTGAATAACTGGTCTACGCATCCCATCCTGGGGCGAAACACAACTCGGTTGACTCTAGTGCGAGACGGAGAACCAATTTAGCAGTAGCATCGGTGAGACTTATTCCGCAGTAGTTGGAGCACGCAGATCTATCTCCACGTTTAGGTAGGGGTGGGATGATACACATCCCCCAGTCTGATGGACAGCCTTCCGACTCCCAGATAGAACAAAACAGTTTATGCAGCGTTAGCATATGTTACAATAAGCCCAACGTAAATTCCGTCCTCACAAGGTGATTTACCGTTCTTCTTTCGTCGCAAAACTCTTGAAATCTCGTACTCTGTTGCAATGCAGTAAATCTGTGCTGTGCAGCTAACACCGTGCTAAATTGATTGGCCACCAGCGGTGAGCTGTATGTGAATACACGCTGGAACCTCACTGCCATTGCAATTTTCCTTTCTCATATCTGTCTATGCCTGCACAACCTGATACTATCTTATCCCAGGTGCAGTCTTTGACTGGATCAGGCTTGTGCTTTCATACATATTATGATAGGCCATCGCAGTTTACTGGGTAACCGCAGTTATATATTGGGATAGTTATCACTGTACTGGTAGCTGGCAAGTGGTTCAGCAACTGATTGAAATGTTCAACCCACATAGCTATCTTATAATTAAGGTCAAATATCAGCTGTCATGGCGATTCTCTGAGGTTTATGATAAGACTGCAGCTTCCAGACGAGGTACGAATCAAACGAAAAAGTTTTTTAAAGTCTCCAATGTTTGCTGCAGCTTCCATTTCAGATGCGATTTCTAGCCAGTTTAGCTGAAGATCCTTACGGGCAGATCGTGTAGCAGCTGTCATGAGGAGGCGTAATCAGAAGCACCATGAAATTGGGTATCTCTTGCCTGGGCAGAGAGCTTAATGCTGTTCTGAGAGATATAGTCTCTCCGGTGGTAATAAACGGTGCCTAGGTTTTTTAATGTTGTAATCTGAGTAGCGGATTTCAGTATGAACCACTGTTGCTCAGCTGGGGCATCACACTCTTCCAACTGCTCAGCGATATCTGCTATGAGCTTTTTAAGTTGATCCTGGTTTCCTAAGGCTGCCAAGTTTAAACGCATCTTAGGAGTTTCCCTTTGGTGGTTTAGCAGGCGAAGTCGGAGCTTTGCGCGAACGACAATGTGATCAGTCCCTGATGCATGCGCTATTTCGGCCCCAGGATAGTACCTACAGTGGAGCACTGAGGACATCCAGCGTGCATGAATCTGATTCGCTGTTTTCCCATCATTCGAGTACCATATTACTAAGTGTTTCCTAGAGTGCTTGAATTTAGTGTTGCAGACAATGTGATTCAGGCCGCCAACTAAATTAATCGATCTGTGTTCTCGCAGCGCTACCTTAAAACAAATCTGCCTGGAATTCGGTTTGTTGCAGCATCTGCTGATATAGTACGTGTATTCCAATCGCCGACCACAAACAATATGCCATTCTCAGTTACTCTATCGACCCACCGAAAAAAGCATGTGAAATATTTCCACCGATAAGAGGTTTACACTTCGCTATTACGAGAAAAATATGGTCTTGTTCGAGGCTTTTTCACAAATAAATCTTCAGGGGACGAATGATTTTTGGAATTTTCGGATTCGGTACTAGGATACTCGGAACATGTGGTAAATTCTCATTTAGAATTGCTATCAGGGCATGCAACTAGATCTGCGGTTGGTGCAAGATGACGCAAGGATACAGTTTCTTCTCGGCCATCTGAAAAGCGTACATGAGCATATTCGGGATACTACTTACTTTACTTTTGTGCGGCTGGCTCCACGGGTGGATTAGCCGGCTTCATTGATGTCTCGGATCGCACCAGCCCACGCACGTCGATCGGAGGCGAGATCGTTGCAGATCGTGATCCAGTCTCGTTCCCACCTGCGAACTCCGTAGCCGGACGCAGACCCATTGAGACATCATCATGAAGTTTCTTGGGGGTAGTGTACAAGTGATGTCCCCAGCACCACTCGGTGTTTGTTCGAGTACACCTCTCTAGCCTTTGCACAGCCAAGTGCAACCTACAAGGCAGCAGGGAGTTGGCAGATAAACGCGCTGTGCGCCAGTTATCTACCTACGGGACTTCTCTCCGGATTTTTTCCTCGGGGTTTTCTCCCGAAGCCTTTCCCGCAATCGGGTGACCCACAAGGCAGTGGGGGTTTGGGGTCAGGGTTTTCCTTCCCCTAGATGGATTGCCAGTAGCTGACGAGCTCCATCTGCCCGGAGCAAACTGGTTTTAAGGCGCCAGTCACCCGCCTTCGCCCCTTCTCCTGTCAGTAAGAGCAGTTCCGCCGGGCTTGTGAAAGCCACTCGTGCAGGCCAGGAGTTGGACTTGGTTGTCAGAGGCTATTTGAGACGCACGCCACGTGGGAGCATTTTATAGATAGTAGGTGGCTCATTACTACTACCACCCCCGGCTGTGACAACCTTCGGGATTGCTCTCAACTAGTTCACCGTCTTCTAGCGGAGGGTCATTCTTAGATGAACTCGTATTTATTCTAAGCAGTACACGACCAGGTATTAATATCCACTGAGTTAGATAACTGCCGATAGTGGACCTGCGAAGATGATAAAACATTTTTTCATGGGGCGTAACATTGGTTGCTGTACAGAGTAGTGAACAGATAGAATGGAACGCGTCCGGTAATACAGACTCTCATTGATCAATTTCTAAATTCCGGGAACGTAGGCACAGCGAGACTGTTTCTATAGCGTAGCGTTCAATCTTTCTACTTGCCCGTTACAACGTGGATGTTGGTTAGTGATTTTACTAGTGGTCACTCCGCGTTTGTGCAGGAATGTCTTAAACTCCTCAGAATTAAAGGAAACACCTCTGAATGAATTAAAGACGGCAGATCAAATATTGAAAACAGCTCAATAAGGCACTGTATGATCGTGAACGCTTTCATATCTAAACAATAAAATGCAAACGGGAAAAGGGAATATTCATCGATCACGGTCAGAATATAACGGCTGCAGGTTGCTGAAAGGATCGGTCCTTTAAAATCAGGACTCTAACGTTTGGGTAGCTTTTATTAAGTGACTATCATCCGGTTTATGAAACTTGGGCTTGAGCTCACGACAGGCAGGGCACTGATGAATGATTAACCTCACGTTATCAAAGGAATATGGCAAATTTTAGACCGGACAAAATGACAAAAGCGAGTCACACCTGGATGATAAGTTCTCGTATCGTTTTCAAATCAGTTGGCGAATGAGTTGATGAACAGTAAGCTCCCGAGAGCGCGTCTGCAGCTTCATTCTGACTGTGCGGCACTTTGCCTGGATCAGGATTGTGCTTTCATACCATCATACCATACTGGGTCGATAGATTACTCCGTAAGTGAATTGAGCGAGTTCAATACACCAGTGTTGAACTTGGTCGTTTTTTTATGTTTTCTCCGATCTTTGAATCATACGTAAAAGTCACGGACTGCTAATCAGTTATCAATTTAAACTAGGTTCCTAGTAGATAATACCGCCATTTTCTAATTGCTTCTAATAAACCATAAGCCTCCTTTTCTACTGTGGAATGTCTTCGTTCACTAGAACTTAGAAGAAAAGAATGCTACTGGAAGACCATTTTGGTTCAGTGTAGCAGAAATAACGATATCGGATGCATCAGTTTCAACAACCAGCGGCACGTTTCGGTCTACTTTAATTACTGTAGATTCCATCAATTCTGCCATGAGAGCTCACTCGATAAGGAGGGTAAGGGCGTACGGTAGCCATTTCAAAGCCATTCAATACTACTACAGGTGTAAAACAAGGCTGTCTACTCTCCCCGTTTTTGTTCAAATTTATCATCGAAAACGTCCTCCGTAGCGCTCTTAGTAGTTTATCCACGGGTGGCGTTGAGCTCCTACCAGGTGGGTGTGCTATGGACCCAGATTATGCTGATGATATTACCTTACTGGACGAAGACACATCAATAAAACAGGCCTTGTATATGATGGAAATGGAAAAATGACAGATCTCGTGCTTTCACGCTCTCTGCTCACAATGCTTTCACTGATCTCACACTGCATGCAAACTTTTTAATAACCGTTTTCCGTTTTGTAGTTCTTTGTGTAGCCCTCACCGAAGTACAGTTTGTTGATCAAGGCTTCCAAATTTAGCCACTTCGAATGCCTCCAGAGCGTTCTTCTGCCCATGCGTACCATTCAAATTAGCAGCGTTTAATGTACGGGATTTAGTTAGAATCGCACAACAGACAGCCTTGGCTCGCACACTTGATAGCTTCGATGTCGATGTATGCTGTTTGTCGGAAACACGCATGCATAACGCTGGCTCGGTTACTCGATTGTATAACCCTTCGAATTTATGCAAGTCATACTATCTACGCCTGTCCACTAATGACAACGCCATGGTATCTGGTCAAGCTGGTGTCAGAATCGTTTTGAGTGAGAGAGCTGAGGTCGCACTGATAGACTAAATCACAGTCGACAGTGGCCTTTGTGCAGTAATACTACAAAATTGAATTGGTCGACAGCTTTGTTTACCTTGGCAGTTGTATCTCCGCTGGAGGTTGTGTCGAAGGCGAGATCTCACATGTAAGCAAAGCGGGTGCAGCGTTTGCTAAACTTCGCCACCTGTGGCGTCGACGCGATGTTTCGCTCCACACTAAAGGCCGAGTGTACAACGCAGTGGTGCGTGCTACACTCCTTTATGGATGCGAAACCTAGTCTATCCGAGCGGAAGATGTCCGTCGGCTTTCTGTTTTTGATACCCGTTGCCTGCGTAGAATTGCTCGCATTCGGTGGCAGCATCGTGTTACAAATATAGATGTCTGCAAGCGGGTGTTAGGACCAGGTGTCCACGGACTGAGAGATGCTGATGCTTGCTCGCTTGCGATGGTTGGGACATGTTTTAAGAATGCCTACTCAACGTTTACCGTACCGTGCCTTATTCGCAGAGCCTGACAGAAGCTGGGAGAAAAGTTCGGGTGGCCAGTCCACGACGGGGCGCGTTGGGATGAAGAAACTCACCGTAGCGCTAGGCTCAGTTGGGCGTATTCGTTTGCCTGGGTGGGGTCCAAAAGCTCCACCAAATATTTGGCTGGAAACCTTACGTGATATGGCTACAAACCGAAGTCAGTGGCGCCAGTGTATTTTATTATGTGTCATAATTTTTTCATTCGGTATTATTTTACATGAAAAAACAAAAAAACAAAAAAATCACATGCAGTGAAACAAGCTGCTTTTTGTGCATTCGCTTTTGCGTATTCCGCTTGCCTGCTTTCCCTTTTCCACGCGCTTGCTTATCTGCTTTTCCTGCTTCATATTGCTTGGCATTTTGTCTGGCTCCAGACTTGTGCTTCATGATGATGATGATGAGTGATACTACAAGATTCGTGCAAGAAAGACCTATTTCGCAATCAATCCCGTAACCTGTTTGTGGTCGCTGCCTATGCACCGACTAACTGTAGCTCTGAACTTGCAAAGGATGTTTTGTGGAAAATTACAAGAACTTATTAGAGTGGCATCGTTGTCTTAGCTGGAGACACGAACGCACGTGTAAGTCGTCTATCTTTAAACGAGCATTTCGTGGGCGAAGGTTTTGTCTCTATTGTCATCTGAATGACAACGGCGAAAGATTGCTTAGCTTGTGCTCAGAGCACAGACTGTACCTTGCCAGCACTAACTTCCGCCATTCGAAGCGTCACTGCTCCACCTGGAAATCTCCATCGGCGACCTCGTTCACGCAAATTGACAATATTGCTGTCAGCTACTCGTGGCGAGGGAGTGTGCATGATTGCCGTTCATACTATAACTACGAAACCCAACTCCATAGTGCATCGGCCATCGTGCACGGTAAACAGGGTCGCTTTACCTGCTGCATACAGCAGGGCGGGTAAGCGAAAACAAGCTACTGCTGGCCCTACTCTTCCAACCGTTTGTGACCTTTCCCCGACCACATCCATTCCTAACATCCGTCTGTTCGCGAATTTACATATCAGTTTCTGAAACCACGGAACTCTACTCACATCGGAGCCATGAATGTCAAAACTCTCAGGCAAATAGGCAGCAAGCTGCATTGGCTCTTACCTTAGATAGTCTATCCGTCGCGCTGAGACTGGACCTTAACGTGGTGCGATGGTTTGTGTACCTTCATGACATATTGAGCTATACTGGGTGGTGCCTTTTGGTGCCAGCAGAGCTACTCATACCAGGAAGGTCGATTGATAGAGGTCAGACAAACTTAGTCTCAAGCCACTGCCTTGTGGTTCAGTCTTTTTAGCCAAAGGTACCGGGTGGGGCCCCCTAAGCTAACCCCTTACTTCGGCCTGGGCAACCGGGTAGTATCATGCCCACAAGCAATTATGAAAATAAAGGTTAAAATGACAGATCCCGTGCTCTCACGCTCTTTGCTCTCTGCTCAAAATGCTTTACATGATCTCACACTGCATGCAAACTTTTTTAATAACTGTTTTCCGCTTTGTGGTTCTTTGGTTAGCCCTGACAGAAGTGCAGCTTGTTCATCGAGGTTTCCAAATTCAGCTACTTCGAATATTATGCCTGCTTCGAATGCCTCCAGAGCGTTCTTCCGCCCACGCGTACCATTCAAATTAGCTGCGTTTAATGTACGGACTTTAACTAGCATCGGACAGCAGGCAGCCTTGGCTCGCACGCTTGATAGCCTCGACGTCGACGTGTGCTGTTTGTCGGAAACACGCATGCATAACTCGAGCTCAGTTACACGTTTGTCTAACCCTTCGAACTTACGTAAGTCACACTATCTACGTTTGTCCACTGATGACGATGCCATGGTATCTGGTCAAGCTGGTGTCGGAATCGTCTTGAGTGAGCGAGCTGAGGTCGCACTGTTAGACTGGATCCCAGTCGACAGTCGCCTTTGTGCAGTAAGACTACAGGGTTCGTGCAAAAAAGGCCGATTTCGCAACCAATCCCGCGACCTGTTTGTGGTTGCTGCCTATGCACCGACTAATTGTAGCTCTGAACGTGACAAGGATGAGTTTTATGGAAGATTACAAGAACTCATTAGACTTGCATCGAGGAGTGACATCGTTGTCCTAGCTGGAGACATGAATGCACGTGTTGGCCGTCTATCCTTAAACGAGCATTTCGTGGGTGGACGGTTTGGTCTCGATTGTCATCGTAATGACAACGGCGAAAGATTGCTTAACTTGTGCTCAGAGCACAGACTGTACCTTGCCAGCACTAACTTCCGCCATTCGAAGCGCCACTGCTCCACTTGGAGATCTCCATCGGCGGCCTTGTTCACGCAAATTGACCATATTGCTATCAGCTACTCCTGGCGAGGGAGTGTGCAAGATTGCCGCTCCTACTGGGGCACCTGTCTAGAGTCCGATCATGCGTTAGTCTGTGCTAAGCTCTCGATGCGTTTTGGTGGGAAACGTAGAAATGTTGCAAGGCAGTTGAATGTTGCTAGGCTTAACGATCTCCCGGTTCTCCGAGGGTTTCAGGCCAATTTGAGTCTGCATCTGTCTACAGTTCCCCAAAATAGTATCGATGACCAATGGAGTGGGATTCAAACCTCCTTGGAAACAGCCGCGTTGGATAGTTGTGGGTTGACTTCCCGTGTAGTTCAGCACTGGGTTTCTGCCAATTCTCTCCAACTAATGGACCAACGTCGTTTGCTTTCTGCTGATAGCGTACATGATGCGTCACGAAGGTTATTAAACATAAACTGGTTGCCATTTTGAGAACCGACAGGGAAAGTTGGTGGAGTTCTAAGGCTACGGAAATGGAATATGCGGCAGCTGTAGGCAATTTCAGAAAATTGTTCCAACTCATCAGAACAACTGGAAGCGGGCGACCAGGCATCAGTGAGTTGATACGTGAAGCAGATGGTTTGCCAGTTTTTAACATGCACAGACGCATGGAGCGATGGGCAGAACATTTTGAAGCACAGTTTAACTGGCCTTCTGCACCCACTGATTTCGAGAATACGGAACACTGTACCCCATGGTCGATTTCTCTTGAGGCTCCGACTCAATCAGAGATTTACAGTGTAGTCCGGAGCCTTAAGCGCCATCGGGCATCAGGTGCTGATGCTTTGCTTCCGTCATTGTTCAAAGATGGCGGTTTCGCTTTAGTTCGCGAACTTCAAGCGCTGTTCGCCAACATATGGGCTGAGGAACGCGTTCCGATCCCTTGGAGAGAATCAGTAATTGCTCCTATTTTCAAAAAGGGACGGCGCGATTCCTGTGAAAATCATCGGGGTATCAGTCTCATTTCAGTAGCTCCTAAAATACTGGCGTCCATTCTGCTTCACCGATTGAGTACCAAACGGGAAGAGCAAATCCGTGAGGAGCAAACTGGGTTTCGTGCCGGCCGAGGGTGCATAGATCAAATTTTCACACTCCGTCAGTTACTGGAGCAACGCCACACTTTTCGTAAACCAACTATCGTGGTATTCCTTGACATCCGAGCGGCATTCGATTCAATCGATCATGAAAGTCTTTGGAACTGTCTACTGAGACATGGAGTGCCCGAGAAGTATGTTTGGATCTTGAAAGCATTATATTGCCAAACTTCGGGCAGGGTTCGAGCGTACGGACAATTGTCGTCCTCGTTCAATATCTCCAGCGGGGTGCGGCAGGGCTGCCCTATCTCGCCGTTCCTTTTTAACTTCGCGATCGACGATGTCCTGAGAAAAGCTTTAGCTGGCCTGGTGGGCACAGGTGTTGAACTTCTGCCGGGTGAGCGAGCGACCGATCTAGAGTATGCCGATGACATCGCACTTCTGGGAGATGACCCTCATATAATGCAACAAGCCCTGGACCGCCTGGCACTTGAAGCTTCAAGGTATGGCATGTGCTTTGCGCCTAACAAGTGTAAAACACTTACCCAGGATTGGAGCGGCTCTCTTCCAAACCTAACTGTGTGCGATGTCAATCTTGAATTGGTCGACAGCTTTGTTTACCTTGGCAGTTGTATCTCCGCTGGAGGTTGTGTCGAGGAAGAGATCTCACATCGTGTTCGCAAAGCGGGTGCAGCGTTTGCTAACCTTCGCCACCTGTGGCGTCGACGCGATGTTTCACTCCATACTAAAGGCCGAGTGTACAACGCAGTGGTGCGTGCTACACTTCTTTATGGCTGCGAAACCTGGTCTATCCGAGCGGAAGATGTCCGTCGGCTTTCTGTTTTTGATACCCGTTGTCTGCGTAAGATGCACGGATGTGCAATCGTGCAGCATCTCTGTGCTGTGCGGCTAACATCGTGCTAAATTGATTGACCAACGGTAATGAGCTGCATGCTGAAACGCTGTAGTCTCACTACCATTTCTATTCCCCCCTCATACCTGTCTAGGCCTGGGCAACCTGACAGTATCTTGGCCCACGTGCAGTCTCTGACTGTGCGGCACTTTGCCTGAACCAGGCTTGTGCTTTCATACATTTATACATACGTAAGATTTCTCGCATTCGATGGCAGCATCACGTTAAAAACATACTTGTCTGCAAGCGGGTGTTAGGAGCAAGAGGCCACGGACTGAGCGAAATGCTGATGCTTGCTCGCTTGCGATGGTTGAATCATGAATGCCTCATCACCGTTTACCATAACGTGCCTTATTCGTATAGTCTGGTAGAAGCTGGGAGAAACAATCGGATGACCAGTCCATTACGTGGCCAGGTGAAGAAACTCACCGTAGCGCTTGGCTCAGTGGGGCATATTCGTTTGCCTGTGTGGGGTCCAAAAGATCCACCTAACAGTTGGCTGGAAACCTTACGAAATATGGCTGTAAACCGAAGTCAGTGGCGCCAGTGTAGTTTATTATGTGTCATAATTTTTTAATACGGTATTATAATATTATATTTGATGGAAAAAACAAAAAAACGCAAAATTGCATGCAGTGAAACTACAAAAACGCTGCTTTTTGCTCATTTTCTTTTCCATATTCTGCTTGCCCACTTTTCTATTTCACACGCTTGATTATCTGCTTTTCCTGCTTTATGCTGCTTGGTACTTTGTCTGACCTCAGATCTGTGCTTCATCATGATGATGATGATGATGGATATGATGGCAACGGAGGCATCTAAGTATGGGTTGTATTTTTACCGATCAAGTTTAAAGTGCTCCTTCTCTATTTCTTTTCTCATATCTGTCTAGGTCTGGGCAACCTGAAAGTATCTTCGCTCACATGCAGTCTCTGACTATACGGCACTTTGCCTGGATCAGGCTTGTGCTTTCATGCCATGCTCCTTCAGGACTGGCAAGGAGAATTGTCAAATTTGGCTATACATGATGTTGCTCTTGATCATGTTGAGCAGTTCGTTGCTGGGGGTAGAATGGAAAAGGAAATGAAGTCCAGAATTGCTAAAGCCAGACTGGCATTTACCAGATTTAAGTGCCACCGGAAAAACGTGATTTGTGATTGAGTATAAAGGGAAGGATCTATTCCACTTCAGTAAGGGTAGTATTGCTTTACGGGAGTGAAAGGTGGACAGTTCATGCAGAAAACGTTAGGAGGCTGGAGGTCTTCGACCAATGTTGTATGCAAAGGATTGCTCACTTCCATTAGCCGACGCCGTCACCGATGGTTGAGACACGTCCAGCGTATGATATGATGGTATGATATGAAAGCAAAAGCCTGATCCAGGCAAAATTCCGCACAGTCAGAGACGGCACGTGGGCCAAGATACTGCCAGGCTGCCCAGGCCTAAACAGATATGAGGAAGAAAACAGAAAAGGAAATGATAGTGAGACTTCTGCCTGTTTCAGCATGCAGCTCACTAAATCTGACCAATCAATTTAGCACGGTGTTAGCCGCACAGCCTAAAGTACTGCATGATTGCACATCCGTCCGGCGTATGAAACTTGAACGTTTACTAGGCCGAGCGCTTTATGCGTCAGCTGGAACAGACTGGAGAATTGTAGCTGGTGGTCAGCTGCTAACTTGGAAAAGAGACATGAAAATGCTTGCTTGTGGTCTAGCCAAGGTTGGACGGGTGTCTCCGCAGAATTCTAGGAGTTAGCTGTTACAACCGATGCTCACCGAAATAAGTTGTTCGGTAGTAATGTTGATATAGAGAAGCATAGGTTACGCTGGCTGGGTCACGTTTTACGGATGCCGGAAGACCGACTTCCGAAACGGATTCTTTTTGCGACGCCACATCTTGATTGACGTAAATCTCGGGTTGGCCAAACCGTCACATATCATATGCAGTTAAAAACCCTTAGTAGTTACCTTTCCAAAGTAGGCACAGCGCGTCTTCCAGGCTTGTGTCCCCGCGATCAGATATCGCAGTGGTTAGTTACGCTTCAGGATATGTCCTGAAACCGTGTTCAATGGCGGTCTTGCACTAAGTATCTTCTTGGAGTGTTTGCTTAACCTTGTATGTTGTCAAGCGGAGTGGCGAGAAAAGCTTATTATGATGCATGACAGTGAAAGCCGCAAGGAAGCTGCCGTGCTGATGTCGCTCTACTCGTTCACGAAACTTGTTTGAATGTATGTTCCATTCGAGGTGTATGCACCTCTTCCCAGTTTGTTTGTGCTTACTTTTCTATAGAAGACGGAGCAATTTAAGTCCCACCCTTCCCTATCCTTTAGGATTTTACTTTTTCATGGTTGTATGGCAGTTAAGCATTTGGTACGTGCCACCGGTGTATTGCTATCTTTGATGATGATGATGATGATGGACGGGCGCGCTTGCCAGGATGGGGTGCAAGAGAAAGAGATATTGTTTGGCTTGACACACTGGCAACATCTATGAAAAGAATGCGCCATCTCTAATTCCCCTGACACTGCCCCTTTCCGTGTATTGTACATTTCATTGCTTTTGTTGAACGGCACCATATCTGTATCACATTGTACAAAGAACTGAATCAAAGGCCTTCTGAAAACCAAGGTAGCGTACTTCAATTACTTTTCCGTCACCGAGCCGTAAAGTCACTTCAAGAAAGCTTTGTTAAACAGGATCTTCGCTTCCAGAATTCGTGAGGGGTACCGCACAGTGAATTAGCTACCAAATATTTACATTGTGCTGAATGATTTTTTCGAAGCACTTGCAAATAATGCTAGTCAGGCTTACCGGTATAAAGTTGAGAACATCAGAACTGGGACCCTTCATGTGGCTACACTGCCGCTCGTTTCCAATCAGGTAGTGTACCCTAGATTAAGGTAGCTGCAAAACGTTTGCTGACCGCAAGGATAATTGCAGTCGTTAACTGTTGAAGTATAGCAAGATGTATATTGTCGAGCCCAGTCGACTTAGTATTATTTAGCAGCGACGGAACTGTGATGAGCATTTCCTGAGTAAACAAAACAAAACTAAAGAAGGGTGCGCTACACTCATTAATTTTTAAACAGTTACCTGAATCATGGCTCAATGGTTTATTGTGGTGTAAAAGCATAGCTTAAAAATAACCACAGGTTGGTATGTACAGTGTGGTGGAAATAAAATAGTGAATGTCATCTGTACGGAGACGGGGAGGCCTTAGAGCGGGCCACACTCGCTTTGGAATTGCACCTTCCTTATATTGCGAGGTGGTAGCATGAAGAATACTAGGCATCACGGGGTTGTAGTATGTTTGTTTGTATACGTTATTGTACCCCACTAAACTCTTTCTTTGTTTTACAGCCTGTACTCTGGTTCCAAGTTCGATAAAGCCTACATTCAAGGCCTTTGTCTTCTCACTATTCTCCTGATCGCTTGAGCTCATTACAATTTATCGAACTTGTTTTCAATATCAATGGATCGCTTCCTGAGACCGAATCGATTCGACACTGACCCGAACACACCAGATAGCTCACGTCATTGGACTCACTGGTATTGCATATTCTCTAACTTCCTGACCTCAATTGCTGAACTGAAACCCGGCAAACTAAACACTC